>VCJN01000476.1:0-108941 GCA_006384855.1 Tetraselmis striata
TGTGCGTGTTGCCCACCCATGCGTGTCTCGGCCGATTTGGGTCCGCCGCCCCCCCCCCCCCCCCCCCCGAAACAGTGAATAGGCTTGTGGTGTCAGGTTGGGATGTCCGTGCTGTATACGCGGGGCTTCTGGTGTTGGATGATTGCGAGATGGGTAAGCGTGCCGGCGCGGTAGGGATCATAACAGTGCGGAAAGGTGCCAGCCCGGCCTGCCAGAGTCAAACGCAGACGAAACCCTGATGAACTATAATGAAGAAGTGGAACTAGATAATTGTTCCTGGCTCAACAGTCAATCAGGATGCAAGTTAGGAAATTATAAATAGAATAGAATAGCAAGTATGGGTTGTGTCGATAGTTTGGACTGTTTAGGAAGAAAACTGACAGAGAAATCTTACCCGTATTGCGAATTGAATTTGGAAAGCACTAATTACCTTCTTTGAGTTTGTATTGCTCATTTATTAAGGGAAAAGTATATATGCATTCTTTGAAATCAGATACCGATGCACAACGATAAATAAAACGAAATAATCCGTTATTTTAGGCAAACCCGTATCGCATCGTGTCAATCCAAACGGTAATACTTATTATACTGGTAGCGACTATAATGAATAGGCGTGTACCCAACGCAGTGGGTATCTAATTCTCATGCTGGCAAGGTTTTTATATATCGCGTGTTTTGCAAGAATTTAAAACGCGCCGTGTATTATAATTGTACTAGACATGAAGGTCTACGTAATCATAACTGCGTCGAAACATTATATTACGATGCAACGTCAGCAATATATCATTAATAAGAGAATATAATAATAGCACAATACAATAGATTACAACAGAAAAAAAACGCTAGAAGGGTGGCAAAGCACGGCCAGGCATGGCCGTTGAAAATTTGCTTGCCACCCACGCGCTAGTTATTAATAGGGTGCTGGCAAGCTCAATGGGAGGCTTCCAGTGTGGGATCTTCTGAATGGGTGAGTCGGCTCCTGCATACCGCTCCTCTCTTGGCGGGCGGAGAGGGGGGTGGGGGGGGGATGAATGGTGAACCTAGAGCGTGGTTACATACGATACATGCAGCTTGATATACCCGACACAAGGCGGGTAGGCCAGTGCAGAGCGCGCAGGGGTACGGCGCCATCGCGGTGGATGATGTGCGATTGCGGCTGGGGACTCACCAGCCCCCCTCCCCCCCTCCCCCCCCCCCATCTACCCCCGCCGCGGCAACCCCTGGGCGCTCCAATCCCCGTTCCCACAGGCCAAGCGCGAGGAGGAGAGCGCGTTGCTGGCGAAGGAGGTGGAGGCGGAGCGCCGGCGGATGGCGCAGCTCAAGGCCAAGCTCAACTACGAGGTGCGCCCGGGCCAGGCGTCCTGCCAAGCAAATCCCCCCCCCCCCTCCCCCTCACTTCTGCTCTCCTTCCTAAGGCGATGCGGTAGGCGGGGGTTAGAAGCGAGGGACCAGACGATTGTCACGCGCTCGGCCAAAGTGTGTGTCAAGGTAGACGGCTGCCGACGCGGTAAGAACACTACGAATGAGAACCCGCCCTGCCTGCCACGGGTCAAACGTGGACGAAATTGTAGCGGAAATATAGCAAATGTTCTTATGCGTTGCATGGAGGCCCAATCTGAGGCTGATGATACACGCCTCTTATTATGCGTCCGTACATTATCTAGCTTCTTCGCTGCGAATGAAACATTGATCAATACACTTTGCCAATTAAATTTCAAATGTTGCCATCATGTGTTTGCCCATACCGTCGCGGCGTTGGCGCCTGCTTTGGCAGCGAGAGGAGAAGGGGGGGAGGGGGGGGGGGGGGGGGGGGCTTCCCCTGGCTTTGGCCTGCTCGCCGCCGCTGCGAAGGGCGGCGATGGAATGCCTGACGCCTCGCGTGTGGTGTGTCCGGCACAGGCGGTGCCGCCGCGCTACAACCAGCCGCCCAAACCGCGGTCGCACGAGGGCCAAGACGAGGTGACGGCGGCGGCGGCGGCGGCGGTGTCGGCGGCAGAGTCGCGAGCGGTGGCGGCCGCCGCGGCGGAGGCGCTGGGTGTGGCGACGGCGGCGCACGCGGCGAGCGTGGCTGCGGAGCGAGCGGCGCTGAACCGCGCCATCCGCGAGCGCCAGGAGGCGCACCTCGCGGCGATGGCCAGAGAGCGGGAGCAGGACGTGCGATGCCCACCGTACCCCCTACCCCCTGGACCTCATACCCCCAGCTTCCTCCTCACTGTATGCGATAGTCCTCGTGATGCCTGTAGAGGGAAATACACATTACTGTTAACAACTCAAGAAAGCCAGAGATGAATTCGACCTTGAGCTGCTGGATGTTTTCCGAATCCAATCCAATCTAAACTGTAAACTTCGTATATTAGTTAGTACCTACCAATGGCGACTCGCCCATAAGAATAAGAATAAGATCCCTTACAAGCATCAAATTCGGGTTCCATGCAACCTATAATTATCTCCGTTGTAGTTCCACTACAGTTTTGTCCACATTTGACCTCTGGCAGGCGCGGCAGGCGCTCATCCACAGTTTCGTAGGTTATCATTCGCACCGCATCGGCATCCGTTGTAGTTCAAGGAAATCATAACAGTAAAAAGAATTATCCTTAAGCCTTAACGACCTGAAACGTAGATCCTTTCTCAGAAAATGACAAGAATAAATTCGAAACCATATGTCAAAACCATAATTTGGCTCGCCCGACACACACCCCCCTCCTGGGCTGAGCGCGTTGCACTTGGTTGCCGTGACCTAATGAAGCCGGGCTCCGTGTGCTGCTCTGTGCCGCAGCTGCTCAATGCGAGGAAGGCGCTCGCGCGGCGGGAAGAGGCGCGCCAGGCGGCGCAGCAGGCGGTGCGGGGCCCCTGCACACCCCCCCCCCCCCCCCCCCCCTCCTCTCCAAAAAAAATAGTGCTGCCCCTGCCCGAAAGCTTGATCCAACATCGACGCACCTCGACGCCGACCACTGTGAAGAATTGCATGGGCGGTAGTCGCCACTTACTCTAGGCATATCGTCGTAATGGCTTTCGTATCTTTTCCGAGTGGGTTCGTTTGTTATTTAGTTTAGGCCTGTGTTCACATTGCGAATCATTACGCAGTTATTGTAGAATCGTTCTTACGACCGTGATGAGAATCACTTGGCGGATACTTATTACTCCTTGCTCTTGAATTGATATGTGTGGGTGCAGCGACACCAATGATTCTGCCCGTGGTGGTGTGTAGTGCAATATCGGAGGATGGCGTGGCTCGGGCGCTTGGGCTGATGACCGCCTGCGCAGGTGCTGGACGACATCGCTGCCTTCCGGGAGCGCGGCGGTCTGCAGCGCGCGCAGCAGCGCCGGCAGCGGGTGGAGGCGGACCGGGGGCGCGCGGCGCAAGAGGCCGCGCAGCGGAGCGTCGCGCTGCAGGTGTGTGTTCCCGTACACGGCTTGAGGCAATCGCTCCTCTGAATTGCCAGTCTTCGACGAATCAACAAGCTTTCGGCGAAACTCCGAGCCCGTCTGAGCTGGAAGCTTCGTCTGAGTTTGGAAGTTTCAGTTTCCATCCTGCATTTTCTTTCGCTAGTTTCGCGACTTGTCGACATGTGCCGATCGGTACAGCCATGTGCCAGCCGATGTCGTGCTATCATGTCGCCAATTGGCATTTATGTACTATACTGGCCTGACGGTCGATTTGCCGTGTAATCACAGGGGAGGGGCGGCGGCACCCCGGGGAGCCCCGACGACGCCGCTCGTTGGCGCCGCCGCGCCGGCGTGGACGCGCACACGCCCGTCTTCATCGCCGACGGCTACGGCGAGCCGGTGGCCAGGAAGCTGCTCGCGAGGTTCCCCCATTCCCTTGTCAATATCAATGCATCGGCGCACCCCGCCTCGCTGTCAACGTCGCCAACATCCTGAGATCCAGCCGGTGAATTGCGTTGATGACACCTATCGCGACGTAAACTGTCTCGCTGATTCTCGACGTCGACGGGCGCTCGAGCGTCCTGGCGCTTGCTGACTCGTCCCGGTGCGCGCCGCAGGGGCTGGGCGCAGAATAGCAACCCCGGCAGCTGCGTGTACACCCTCATGTTTGTGCGGCGCGCCAGCGACGTGCCCTTTACCAACCTATCGCCCGGCCAGATCGCCAACCACTTTCGCGGCTCCGACCTGCTCACCACCAAGTCAGGGCTGCACCAGATAATGCTCAGCCTGCGCGCCACCGACGGCTGCCACCCCGCAACCTTCTACCCCAGGCAAGTGATCTCCTCGCAACTCGCGGCTGCTGCTAAAGTGTCGACACGGCGTCGACGCAGCGCCAAGTGAGTCCCCCATCGACCCGCCGCTTCCATAACGCCGCCGGCCCTCCGCAGGTCGTATTATTTTGCCGAGCGACGCGACCACCAGATGCTCGCGTTTCTGGACGACTTCAAGGACTGCGCCGTCGTGGCGCTGCTCTGGCTGGCCGCGATATCGCGCGACGGCTTCTTGGGCCAGGGTGAGCCCCCCCCCCCCCCCCCCCCCCCCCCCCCCTTCTCTTCTCCCAATCCCAACCCACCGTCTCAATATTGTTTTTGTAAATGTTACTAGAAACAAATAACCGCGAATAGAAGCGATCTAATTACTTGATTCAGTGAGCGATGTTGCACCCTGGCAAATTAATAGCCGTGTATTTGATAGTTACTGGCCTGGCTCTGGTGTTGACCTCTCGCTTGGCCTCGCTTGCCCATTGACAGATCCGGGTCATGCCGTGGCGCTGGAGCCGAGCACGTTAGAGATGGCGCTGCGCCACGTCAGGTGGCGGCTGTGCTGTTTGGGGCAGAGCGACGCAGCGGAGGGCATGGACGACTTGACAGGGCGCTTCATGGAGGCGATGGGCGCCCCGCCGCGGCCCGCCACCGCAGCCAGCGGCGCCGGGTCGGACACCGCCGCAGCGGCATGGGACAGCGCCAGCCCGCTGACGGAGTACCAGTGGGGCTGCGTGCAGCACCTGACGGAGCTGCTGCAGGGCGTGCTGGGGCCGGAGCTAGCCGCGCGGCGCGGCCTGCCGGAGCTGGCCCAACTCGAGGCGGAAGTACGCGACATCGACGACCCCGAGTGCACGCCGGCGTGGCAGGTGGGATGACTGCGACACTGGCACGTGTCTTTTTGCGCCGCTCGACGCCCCTCTTCTCTCGGAGCCGTTACTCGGACCGGCCGACGCCAAGCTGAGTGCGAGGTCGTGTACAGTTACCGTCGATGTAACAGCAGAAACGCCATAGAAACATGTCGAGATTTTATTGCTCGCCACTCGGCTGTGTTTCCCGCATGTCGCCGTGCTTTGAATGCGCCCCCTCCGCCCCGACTTTCCTCTCCGGCTGACGTCGTTTCCACGAACGCAGGCGATGCGGCGACGTGTGGTGCATGCGCTGGGAGCCCTGGTCGCAGCGGACCCGCAGGCTGCGATCTGTGGCCCCGCCAACGCATGGGTGGTGAAGCCCTGCGGCGCGGCGCGCGGCGCGGGCGTGAAGGTGCTCAACGACGTTGCACGCGTGGTGGGCGAGCTGCAGACGGGGCCGCCACGCATTGTGCAGAAGTACGTCGAGCGCCCGCTGCTACTGAGCGGCCGCAAGGCGGACCTGCGCGTTTGGGTGGTCGTGCTCAGCTTCCAGCCCCTCGTGGCGTACGTGTACGACCAGGTAATGGTGCGTCCGGCGTCGGGCGACTACAGCCTCGCGCCGCAGCGACTGGGTGACGTGGGCGTCCACCTCTGCAACCACTCGGTGCAAGCGAGCCTCCTGCGACAGTCGCAGCAGCGGCGAGGCAGCCCAGCTAAGGCTGCCGCCGCCACCGGCTCACCTCAGGCGCCTTGCAGCCTCGGAGGAACTGACGTCGTCGCAACCATCGAGGCGGGGAAGGTGCGCTATCTCCCGGCGACAGAGGCGGCGGCGGGCTCGCTCGACGCGGCCGACGCCGCTCCGGAAGCCGCCGGCATGCTGGCACTCACCGCGCTGCTGCCCAGCATCGCGGCGGTCACAGAGGCCGACATCGACGCCGATGCGGCCGCCAACGACCCTCTCGGCGGGAGTCCGGGCTGGCGGCCATCTCCTGCGCTGCGGGCTCTGCTGGCGGCGGAGGGCGACGAGGAATCGGTGCTGCTTTCGGCCGAGCCGGAGGCGCTCCAGAAATCGCCCAACGTATCCTCGACGACGGAGGCGAATAGCAACAGGGTCGGCGTCGCAAGGTCGACGCCGTCCAACGAAGCTGTCGACGACAGCCAGGGATCTCGGCGGCGGAAACTGACGTCTTCCGCCGCGTTGTGGGCCACAGGTCTCAGCCCGACCAAAAAGTCGCCGGCTGCGTCGGCGCTGTGGGAGACGCCGACGTCGACGGCTTACCCGTCGGGGCACCACGCGCTGCGGCATATGCAGCGCTGCGAGGCCGACGTCGGCCAGTCGCCGCGGGCCGACTCGTCGACGCCGCCGCCGCCGCCGCCTCGGCGACGCTCGGAGGCGCTCCCGGCCCGCAGCCCGTACGTCGCCCGCATGCTGGAGCTCCAGGGCGCCGATTGCGACGGGTGGGCCGGCTGGCGCGCCTCCTACTGGCCCGCCATCCGCGACGCGTCGGCCGCCGCGCTAGCTGCCGCCGCGACGGACGTCTTGCGCGACTGCTCCGCTAGCCGCGGCCGCTGCTTCGAGCTGTACGGCTTCGACTTCCTGCTGGACGGCGACGGCAAGCGTGCCTGGCTGCTGGAGATCAACGAGTCGCCGGACCTGCGGGCGCACTCGCAGGAGAAGAGCCGCGCCTGCAGCGACATGCTGGACGACCTGGTGGAGCTGGTCGGCGCGCACGCGGCGCCACCGCCGCCGGCGCACCCGGGCGCAGCAGCCGGTGCGCCGCAGGGACGGCTGCTCAGCGCATGGGAGGACCCTCCGCTGGCGCAGGGCGGCTGGGAGCGGCTTGCGCAGCCCCAGCAGTAGCCGTAAGACAGCTGGCCTATGTGGTTTTCAACCGGCAGGAATAAAGTTGAACAAAGTTTCAATCTCAATGTGCAAGCATGCTGACACCAGTTTGGAAGGGGCTTTAGCTTGTATAGTACGCAAATGGCAAGAAAGTCATAGCATAGAAGCGTAGCCATACGACGCGGATACCGCCAGGCTGAGCGTGCATGCACCGCCCGATGCATTCCAGGTGGCAGGTGGCTACTAAATTGGAATGAGTGAATAGCATGAGCATAGGTATATAGACTTTGCTACCACCCATGTGCTACAAGATCATAGCAATTGTCAACTCTCTGCGTGAGGCATCATCATTCACGACTGCGCAAAGATTGGAAGACGATACCTTATCGGCGCGCATCGCGTGAAAGTCAAAATTGATAGTAACTGTTGTGATAATGTACGTGCTTCTCTAGAGATGATTGAGGGCATTGGGCACAGCAAGCGGCAACTGCCCTCTCGCCAGTACAGGCAGCATGGCTCCTGTCGTCAGCGAGGATTCCATCAGGACAGAATGTGCCAGTCGGAAATAACAAGGGTGGTCTGTAATGAATAGTAGGGTACATCGACGGTGTCACTTATATCAGCGACTACATTTCGTAGCATCTGTTTGGCTCTCAGCGGACCCGGCGCTCCGAAACCAGATCATCCGTGCCGACACGGACATCGCGGCGGGCACGATGTCGCTGGGGGCGATCGAGGGTGAGCGGACAGCGTCCACCGTCGGACGAGCGGACGATCAGTCAAGCAATCGTGCTGCAGAAATGTATCGCGATGCTATGCGAGCGATGCAGAACCGACGGCGGGTTGGAACCTCGCAATGCGTCGTCGAACCTTTTGTTCACGGATTAGAGGCGCTCGGCGGGTTCGCGGCGCTCCGAAACCAGGACAGCCGCGCGCGGCACCGCGGCGGGTGCGATGCCGCCGGGGGCGCGAGGGGGGGGCGGGGGGGGGGGGGGGGGGGGGGCGCCGACAAGGCAGTGGCGCTGCACAGCGCACCCTGGTGCTTTAACATCTTTGCAAGGCAGGCGGTACGCCGGAGCGGTACGGGCGCCGTCGACGCCTTTCTTCGCAGCTTTGTGTGGCGCTCGCACGGCAGGGTCGCGGCGCTCCGGAACCCGGACAGGCGAGCGCGGCATAGCGGCAACAGCGGTGCCGGCGCGGACGGGAGTGCGCCAGACGGCGCCGACAGGGCAGTGGGGCTGTACAGCACATCATGGTGCTATACAAGCGTTGCAATGCAGGCGGCGGCACATCGGAGCGGTACAAAGCGTCGTTGATATTTTCGTTCGTAACAGCCTCCGACGAGAACTCGGGAAGCTCAGCGTTCCGAAACCGCAAAACCGCTCGCTGCGTCGCGGGATGCCAGGTTTCGCAGGAAGGCAGACGCCGCCCACGACACAGCCAGGTAATGGTGCCTCATGATCGGTTCCTGTTGTTACGAGAAGAGGTCGGGCATCTCGGAACGTGGGTATATAGGCGGCACGTCGAAATGTTTCAGTGCGATAGGTCGTCGTGGACAATGTTTCCGATGTGTAGCTTTAGTTAGGCGCTCGACAGGCTCGGCACGCGCTCCGAAACCAAGCGGACTCGCGCGCGACATGTGCCGGCATAGATGGTGTCGCTGGCAGCTTACATGACCTCGTCGACCAGCCAAGCAACAGTGTTATTACTCGGCAGTCCCTGCAGTCATCGCGGCAAGCGCGGTGTCGCCGGAGACCTCCTGACATACGCATGGCATCGACTTGTCAAGCAGCTAGGATCCAGCCTTGTTGTTATGTACTCTACACTGCTGTACTTTGTACTGTGGGAGCCGACGAAGGAGCGAAGAACTGGCGACTGAGGCGGACGAGAACGAGTACAAGCCTAGCGAAGTACGAGTATGAGCATTGCGAGTGCGAGTACAAGTGAAGGCGAAGTACTGGTACGAGGACGACGAGGCGACAGTTCGAGCGACTACAAGGCGACTAGTAGTGCAGGACAGTATTACGAGTACCCACAAGGGGTGCGAGTAACTTGTATGTACCTGCGTACCAGCAGCGGCGATTGTCGTACGCTATGGTGTCACCTGCTAGAGGATGATGATACCAAGCGTTAGATGGAGCGCTGCCTTAGTGGAGTATTAGTAGTAGGTACTAGAACCTACTAGAACCATCTAGAACGCTATAGCATTTGCTATAGCAATAGTAGACAAATATTGTATCACTGTGCTGCGGACAGACGAAGGTGCTAGGAACCGTGTCTGTACTTAGTAGTGTATGACTGAAATAGTGACGGGCCGCGGATTAGGACCGGACACGTCGATTTTAGTATGAGTCTAGTAGTTACACGCAGCACAAGTGGCGGAAATTGGATCTGTACACAGCGCACGGAATGACGGAAACCAGCGACTATAAATAGGCCGGCAAAACCACCGCCGGGCAAGTCACCCAGGTTACCGGCTTCCGGTACTGTAAGAATCCCTTTTCCCAAATCTCCGCTCATTATTCCTGGCCGTGTGGAATAACGATCCAATGGGCCCTCGACACAGCTCCTGCTTTAGGACTATCTACGGCTAGACGACTAGTCGGCCTAAGTCCTAAGGGGGCTGTAACACTTGTAGATACTGGCCCTCGTGTAGTACATGGGCCTTGCTGTTCGGTAGCTAGGTGGCACGTCAAAGCGTAGCGATGCGTCGTCAACGACGTCTTCGTAGCGCGCGTCTGGCGAATGGCACTCCGCGTCGGCGTAGTCGCAGTGGCACGGGGTGTCAAAGTGGCGCGTAGAGGGGGGCAGAGCCAACTTACCATGGCGGTGCTGGGAGCGTTGCGCGGAGACGATGGAGCTCTCTAACCCGTCTTGCATGGGTGTCGCTAAGCAAGTCTCACGTAAGAACGTCGCGCTACCATGAATTATTGCCATCGACGTTTATTTCGTTTGGTTCTTGCCCCTTGTGCAACACTACTATGCTCGGCGCGACCCAGTACGCCGCAAGGGCGACTCCTCAGCGCATGGGCGGACCGGCAGATCCTCAGCTGGCACGTGGCAGCTGGGAGCGACGATCTCGAGCGGCAGCCAAAGACAATGCTTCACGTATACATCATGATAGCATGCCGATGCCAGTGTTTTGTTGTTATTTTGTGCGGCGCGTAAGCGTTCCTGCCACACCAAGGGTTGATGTAGCGGTGGTTATATGCAAATACATGTAACGGTAAGATGCACAGCAGGAAACGCCTACTTGCCATATAGTGACTGCCCATTCAGCCTTGAGTGTGTGCATGATTAAGTATGCCCCTTGCCGCATGATACTACGGTAGATCTCAAACAGTCCCCCAACAGCCAGCTATCAGTCAACCCAACAGATCGGAAACTTAGTAACGTACTAATCGTCAACTATGGAATAAGCTATCAATGAGATTTTATAGATATCAGATGCTGAATGGGTCACGAGTTATTGTCCAGTTCTATTTATAATCCTGCGGCGAGACACAAAACGACCGTTTGTAATACTTGAAGCGGACAAGAGTAATACTGCTACGCGAGGGGCAGAGCGTAGGAGTGCGAATGCATGTCCCATCCTAGTATTGTTACGTGCATGCAGCTGGATCATCATAATCATTATACAAGGTCGTGCGGTATGCTATGGTATTGTTAATCACGCCCAACCGGGAGGCATGGGGCGCTAAAGGGTAAGAACAATATAGTTATCATCATAACTTTACACCGTATGCGATGCGGGCGCGCGCACACACACACACACACACACTCATAATCATTTAACTAAAAACTGTGTGTGTGCACGTGTGTGTGTTACAGCCTGGAAATATACGAAAACCTACCAAAATGCATAGCGACGTGCTTGAGCTGCGCGGAGGCCCTAAGGATGGGCAATCAGTTCGATACATGTACCTATTATTCGATGTTTCGTTGCGTGACGACGGTCGACGCGGCAGATTCTGTCCGGCGAGGTGAGGCGCACCCACGACTGTGGCTCATCTTGAGTGTGAAGGTGGAAACGGGGGGGGGGGGGGGGGGGGGGGGAGGAGTAGTGGCGCATCGGGGATGAGATGGGTATTGCGGGATCCTCCGAGCGGGCCATAGGCCCGAGAGGAAGGGCGTGGGACGCTCATCATTGAGAGAAACAATCAGCGACAAAGCATGTTGTGAGTTTGCGTTGGCTTCGCCAGCCTTCTCAATTGGGGTCGACGCGACGGTCGTGGAGATCCATCCAAGAGGTCCTCACGCATGGGAGCTTGCGCGTGGATTGGCACATTACATGCCCCCATCATGCGCCCCCGCACACTGAGTTGGTTGGCTGGCATATCATAGTATGGGGTATCATCTTTGTGAGGCCATAGAACTGCGTCTTTTTATTGGCGCGAGGTGACATTGAGTGCTATGGAAAACGCTGGTCATGAGCACGGGCGGCTTCTAGCCCGCTACTCCGATCTAAATTCTGACATAACGGCGAATCGTCATGGATTTCCGCGTGATTGATTGCAGGATTGCTGGTCTTTGCAAGGCAAACAGCCAGGCTGCGAATGTCGCATTCAGCCCTGCTCTATAGCTGGCCACATACGCTAACTAAGCTATGCGCCGAGCAGCATAGGGTAGGTGGCTGTCACTTGTATCGCGGAGACCATGATGGAATTCAAAACAGTGCATGTACGATTTTCCTGAAAAATGGGCAATACCCAATCGAAGAATGTGTCCTTGATGCTCTCCGATATCGATTCGAAGATGTGTCTGTCAAGTTTCTTTCAAGAAAAACCAAATTAGCATTACAATATCTAATCTATTCTAATTGGCCCATTTGCATCCAGGTAGGACTGGTAGGATATAGTAGACTGGTAGGATATAGAGAAATATACAGCCTCCTAACATGGAGATGTATTAATAAATATAAATAGTGCTGCTACGGAATATGTCATTTGCTCGGACTGCGCTCAGTTGTACATATATTCATACTTGTGATGGTATCATTACGAGCAGCAAGCAGTAGCATTATATATCGATATAGTCTTGCCCAGCACGCGCGTCGCGCGTATAGTTGTCGCACCATCGTCGCATCGTCCGATATGAAGTAGTCCCAGGCTAGGAAAAATCCGACGATTTTGTGTCTTACGGCTCATATAATTTATGGCCCGGCAATTGTTCTCGGGCAAATGCGATGTCCAGCTCATGACTGCAACAACTAGATTTTTTTGGCATAACGCGCGCGCAAACCCCGAACAAAACTGAGCTTTCATATGTGCGCTACGCTGTACGAGAACTTCAATTTTCCTTTAATGTTTAAAGCTAAGCTGTGTTCTTGGGGTTTCCTTTCCGTCCCTTAAACCTAGGGTATGCGCGTGTCGACAACGGCTGCCCACGGCCTTTGCGCCACGCCAAATTGATGCAGAGCAATGCACGCCCGCCGGTCTTGGTGCTTTAGTACTAAAATGCTGAAGTACCGCACTCCGCTTGCCGACCTCGGCAAAAACATCGGTCACTCGAGTACCGTCGGATCATATAAACCATTATCGTCCGCTAGATGAGGCCACTTCCCCAGTTTTGTGCTTGCCTCTTACCCGCAGAACACTAACCCGCAGTTTCGGACTGTGCATAGTGCTCATGCCCTCGGAAACGGTAAAACCTTCCACCCTCCGCTCGCGCTGCTACTACATGACCACCTCAAGCCGAGGCTCTTCTCTCTCTTCTCCCCGCGGCCCCCTCTCGGACGAACCCCTTCGATATGTCTGGCAGCGGCTCACCCATCGGCCCCGAGATGGTAGACGCCGGCAAGGCGGCGGCTGTCGAGGGTGTCGAGACGCCGGCCATAGCTGCACAAGCGCGCATCGAGGCGGGGCGTCGTGAGGTGGAAGACGCAAGAATGAGACATCCCATCTAGGACCAACTCTCAAGGTTCTTCGCTACCCAAGAGACTCCTATGCCGCCGACTGCCGTTGGCGAAGAGGACGCCATTCCGGGCGGGAACCAGTCACGTGCCGGTGGTATGGACCATAACGTCCGTGCGACCTTCGCTCCCTCGAGCGAACCCCACTACCTTGATTGGAATACATCCCTCGCTACTGCTCTGCACAGCTTCGACAACGGGATGCCTCCCGACCGTTTGCGACGCACGGGGCTATTCCTCATCGCTTTCGACCGCGTGCTCGAGTACATGCTTGGTAACCCTCGTCTTCACCCAACAGCGGACGAGTACTACCACGCCGCGTGCTACGGGGTCTTCATCGCCGACCTAGCGCCACCAAGTTGCGCAAGCTGCTAGCTGCGGCGTTCGTCACCGACGGGATTACACCGGCTTTCGGACAGCGGCTCGAAGCCGTCGTCCACAGCATGGAGGCCGTCGACGACGGTGGCCGGTTCCGCTTAGCCTATTTTCGCAAGCACTGGAACACGCAGATGCGCAACGGCGACACCTTCGCCCTCGATGTTGTGCAAGAGCGCGACCTCCGGCTTAACACCGAGAACTTGGGTCTCCCGAGTTCACCGAGCTGCTGGAGCTCTACAAGGACCGCGTCTGCGACGCGAACATCGAACATCGCGAGCGCTGCAAAGGCATCAGCCAGTCAGCATTTCGGCCGCGGTGACCCCCGGCGCAACGACCACGACCGGGACGGCGGCGGCGGCAGCCGCAACAACTTCAAGAACGTGCGGCCGGCGCGCGAGACGACGGCGCCACGTACCGCCTTCACGAAGGACGGCACCAAGGATGTTGGTAAGGGCAAAGCGAAGGCCGAGGCCTCGACGGCTGACATGGCCGAATGATGGGGTGCTCCGTCGTGCTGGGCCGGGGCAGCTGCGTTCCGAGGACACCCTTTCGGGCGTGCCTTCCAAGCAACGCAGCATTGGAGTCGTCGGCATGAGCGGAACTCCCTCACCACCGACCCACCTGTCCGGGTCGTCGTCCTCCCTCAATCCGCGCCTGAGTACCCCCCTCCGCCGGCTTCATTCTGTCCTTCTATATCACGAGTCCACACGGACTACCCCTGTATGGCGCGCCCATCTCGTCCTGCCGCGCTAACCCTCTTTGCCCGTCACTCACATAGCGGCCTCTCGCGGGCAGCTTGAGCGGGCGGGCATGCAGGCTGGGGGGTCCAAGTACTCGCGCGACGCACGTTTCGACATTAACGGCTGCAATACCTTCATGGCATCACCTTTGTGTTACTTTTGACCCGGTCGTCATCACCCGGCGAGCGCCATATATATCGTCAAACCATGCAGCGGCGTGTACGGCGCGTTTCGGCACGTCCATCGCAACACGAAGACTCCTCCGTACTTCATCGCAAACACCGAGGCTAAGCCCCCTTGGAGCAAGCTCATGCGAGGCAACATGCAGTTATGTACGGCACGGACGACTGGGGCGCCAAGGTGCTCGACCTCCTCACTAAATCGCTCACGGGCAGACTTGCTCGAGCTACGAGGGCAAGATACGCCTCTTCGTCGAGTTTTGCATCGACGAGGAGGCATCTCCCCTCTGGACATCACCACGTGCGTCCGCTACCTCGCATGGATTGCGGAGCGCAGCACCATCGGCGCCGGATCCATACAACTCTACCTCTCCGCCATCAACACCTTAGTTCCTTCGTCACACCGGTCGGGACGATACCCCGGCTACCAATCCAGCCATCATCGACACGAAGTGCTTCAAATCCGTCAGCTCAAGACCAGCGAGGAGCTTCGGCGCGCCGCCATGCCGTGCGATGTCATCACCGAAATCCTCGACGACCTTGCTACCCTTCCCACGACCACCACCGACTAAAGCAGCATTCTTATCGACGGTGCAGCGGTGTGTTCGGCGTTTATGTTTAACTCCCGTGGTGAGTCCAACGTATCCTGCCGACTCCGCGACATGGCCGTCGACGCCCACAACATCACCCTCTTCGTCAATCCGCGAGAAGGTGGGACTTCACAAGCGTCGAGACGGGTTCAAGCCCCTACTTCAGATCCCTGCCACCGCATGCCCACTTGGACAGCCCTTCTACGCCGCTTTGTCATCTACCGCGACGCAACGTTTGGGGCACCCCCCTGTGCCAAGCAACCCGACCGATTATGGGCGCTCCCTGGCGACGGTGATGCACCACCCCTTACGTGGAGCGCCGCTACCCTCGGCGATTGGCTTAAGCGGGGCGTCGGCCGCATCAATTCAGCCCCCCACCCCCCTCCGGAGGTTTCGTCAGGACCTTGCACTCCATACGGAAGGGCGCGGCGTTGGGCGCAAACGAAGATTGCGTGCCCTTGGACAAAATCCGCCACTGGGGCGGATTGGCCCGCCATTCTGCGGCAATCAACGACTATATCGACCCAATTACGATTACTACCCGCGACGCCGCACTTTTCTTCGGTTGGCTCTTTCCCACAGTGGTCCTTCGCAGCCTTTTCGGCAGCACCCCGGGTCCGTCGGGCGCCGCCCCGCCTCCTCCGCAGTCATGAAGACCGAGGTGGCTAATTACCCTTGCCTACCTTATTCCCTGTCACATGTAGGGAATGGATATTGTTCGGCCAGCTCGACGCGGCGTCGGGCATGTGAACGGCGGTCATCCCCACCGCGCGGACTACGGTTATGGCTCCACATGCTGAGCTGCGGGAGGTCGCTGCCGGGCACTTCTTTCAGCCTAGCCAATGCCTAGCCCTAATGGTAGTTGTGAGCCAGATAATTCTGCCCTCGAGAGAGCACATCCCCGTCACTGTCGACCTCTATGGCGACGCACTCATGAACTTCCCGCGGCAGCTGGAGACGCTCATCGGCGTGTATAGCACGACGCTGTCGCAGACACCTTCTGCGATCATTGTGTTCACGGTCTGAGTATCGCTATACGCTAGGAGGTGGATGACTTGTTCCATTAGACAATGCCTACTCTCGGCAACATCGTACCCAAGGATAAACTCGAGGACCTGATTCCGGACGCATAGCTCTCCCTCCCGGCGTTCAACGTCTTGATCGGGAGCAGCTATGATCTCCGAGCTTGCTGAAGCCCACGCTGCCGGAGTTCATGACTATGCGGCACGGGATCAATTACAATGCCCTGCCCCGTGCCACGGCTGTGAATCGGTTTGAGCGCTCCCTGTTGGGCGACATACAACGGGGGTTGGCAGTGCGAGATGCGGCGTGGCACAACACGGAGCCAAGACAGAAGAGCCCTCTTCGAGACGACATCATGGATATGTGGGAGTACACATGCATGGTCTTTGGCACAATGGGTGAGGTGAGCAAGGGGGTGCGCCGGACTGTGCGCGGTGTCGCATTCTTGGCCGCGGATCGAGGTGCCCTCTCATCGCGGGGAGCTCGGTGCACCACTCGGTCGCTCACCAGGAGGCCTTACTCGCAAGAGATTTCCTGGGGGTCCTGTGCTTGGTGGTGGCTAGATAGAGAGCGTGCTCATTTCCTCATCATTCATACGGCGCAGATTCGTCCGCATTCCGCTGCCGAAGCTGCACAGCACGTCCGTGGATCACCCTCGCACACATGTGCACGCGTGGGCCGGACTCTAAACCGTGCACGAATCACTCATCAATCCCGCCTCCTGCGGGATGCCCTCTTACGCGGCTTGCTGTGTTGTTTTTTTTAATGTGATACGGCCTTTTAATGTAAATCACACCAGTACTAGCGACTACCGGGTTCGGTCGCGTCGCTATTTTTGTACAATCGCGGCGCGCGCGCGCCTACACTACTGATGATGCGGAACGCCGCGCGAAATGCCCCGCTACTGCCTCGCCACCTTCAGCAGTCCACTGCCGCATCTCAGAACGTTTGCAATCGCTCTGGCAGCCATTGAAGCCGCTGCAGCTCCGCTTGACTTGGCCAAAACACCCGCTTTTGCAAATAGCTGGGGATATTCCCGCGTAGACGCGCCAGTGCCTGCGCCGGCCGCCGAGTGTTACACTGCGTTACATCCGCCGCGGCCAGCGCCGCATGCCGGGGAGCCGTGAGCAGTAGAGTCCGGTCCTCACCGGCTCACGCCCCTGCGGCGCAAGATACACGGCGTCGACGGCTGGGAGACTTTGGCGCGGAAGGGGCTAGGGTCGCGAGGGTCCGGGCCAGGAGCGCGATCGTCGTGTCGGGCGCTCCGAAATGAAGATATGCGTCAAGGGGCCGTCGGGGATGTTCCATGCGCTGGTGCGCCCGCCCGCCCCCACCCTGGCAGCCGCTCCGCAGCTGCGGGTCTACATGCGGGTGTAAGCCAGACCTAACGTCTGCTTCTAGTTTAACGTGGGAGGGGTTCATATGTACAACGAACAGGGTACATGCATGGCCTTCGTCCATCTTCATTCAGTGCCCCCTGGCTTAAAGTCTCTGTTCATGAAGGTCTCTGTTTGTCGCCTCCACTCCAGTATAGCATGGTGGCATGAGAGGTAATTCTGGGCTGACTGATACGCGGGTAAGCACAGTGCAGCGTGCCACATGCTGAGTGGGCGCATGCCGCCAGTGATGTATCTTCGCTGCATTGGCTCCGTTGCACCAGGACATCTCAGGGGAGGTCCTCATCCGGGAGCTCAAGGATGAGCTGGCGAAGGTGGAGGGTACGCGCACAACCCTGGGATGCTGTTGACGACCCGCCAGCGCCGCACCTTTGGCCCTGCGCGTCCGCTCTGCTCACCTTGTGTGCGCGCCTGCTGCGGTTAGAGATCCCGGCGCAGTTGCAGGTCATCCGCTTTGCCGGCCAGGAGCTCAATGACAACGTGCCCATCGGCGAGTACACCGTTCTAGAGTACAGCCTGCAGGAGGAGGTGAGGCGGGCGTGTGGGGGATCATTCCGCGGGAGGATCTTGCCGGGATCAGTATCCGGCGATGCTGGACAGGCCTGGCATGATTCCCAACGGCTTGGCTGTGCCCATTGACCAGGTGCTGCTGTACCTGGAGCAGCGGCTAGCGGAGCCAATGACCATCTTCATCAAGTGCCCGGCGGGCAGGAGCGACATGATCATGGAGCGCGTGGAGGAAGCCACGACCATTGACGAGGTGATGGACATCATGGTCAGCCTGCAGGTGGTGGCCGCCTGGGCTGAGTCCGCCGATGTCGTGGTGAGGCTCCCATGCGCTGCGGGCCTCCCCTCCCCTCCCCTCTTCTTTGTTGCAAAATATATGACAATGCCGCCCAATACACGTATACTGCACTTAGTAGGAACGCAATTAGACGAGGACGGCGATTATACATAGCACCCAGCACCATGGCTCCTAGTCTGACGATTATTCACGATTCACAAGGGGGGGGGGGTGATAATGTCCGCAGAAGCCGCGGCGGATGCGGGCTGACGCCTCTGGATGTACCGGCGGGCCAGGTGAGGCGCACGGAGGGCTCCACCATAAAGAACCTAGGTATCGAGAAGACGCACACGGTGCGGGAGACGCGGGACATCATCAGCGCGGCGCAGGGCTTCCAGGTGGAGCAGATGCTGTTCCTGGAGGGCTTCGACGGGCACCTGCACATCCAGGTCACGCCGTCGGAGGAGCCCGAGGATGTGCAGCAGGGCGAAACGCTGCTGTTCAGCCTGAAGCACAAGCAGCCCGTCATGCCGGTGCGCGCAACCCTCACGCGCGGTAATGCACCATTGAAGTCAGTGGATTTGTGGCCTGCCTGGGGCGGAAGGGCTGCCTTCCTTGATTGCTGTGGTCGGGCCAATGGCACCAGACTGCACGGCACATCACCATTACATTCACTTGGGTTTGCAGGTCAGAACAATAATGAATTGTTTTGCAGTAATGAGGTGGGAGATCCGTGCTGTATCCGTGGTATATTCTGATATATTTCAAGATGAATATAGTTTTCTCTCTTTGCCCCGTGGGGAGGGCGGGGGGGGGGGGGGGATTGAAACGACATCATCCTGCGAACCCAAGGCGTGACTTCGTGGTGCATTACACAGAATGGCACAAGTATCCGCATAGCAATTGGGTAGGTATGCAGCTTACAAAAGTAATGAATTGTGGGGCATCATCAAGTCAGAGATTCCGTGCTGCATTCGTGGGTTATTCTGATATATTTCCAAATACTCTCCCCCCCCCCTCTCCCTCTCTCTCTCTCTCTCTCTCTCTCTCTCTCTCTCTCTCTCTCTCTGTGTGTGTGTGGGGGGGGGGTGATTAGAATACAATGAACCATTCAGTAACCCAAAAGTGTGGTTACGGTGGATAGTATTACCTCAGCTTCCCCTAAACCAGTCACTGGACTACTACTCGCATACCTCACGCACCCATAACCATGCTTTGAGTTTGCGGAATATTGTCGTTTTTGAACCCCCCCCCCCCCCCCCCCCCGGGAAGAGATTACAACTACAGAGTATCAAAATATAAAAGAACACAACACGAGTACCACACGGATTGTCCCACTGGTTGCGGCAAAGCAGTTTGTTTCCGACCGCCCGCGACCCTAATTAAATGGTACAGTAATGTACAGGCACGCAAGGGAACGGCACCGCGCCATAATGTGCACTGCGCCGCTCATTGTCTATGCCTGTCGGTGTCTCAGCACCTAATGGCACCCCTTTGCCCGCGATGTTTGCGGCGCCACCTTCCCGCAGAAGAAGGACGCGTCAACCGGCATGAAGTACCAGGATTTTGCCAAGTCGCAGTGCCTGATGGACCGCAGTCAGGACTACGACCCGTACCACACCTGGCTGCCGGAGAACTTCCGCCGCACCAACCCCTGGCCCACCACCGGCCCGGCCAATCCGCTGCCCTGAGCTCCTGCCGGCGGCGCGCCTGCGCTCGTATCCCTGGCTGCAATTTCTGCGTCGCAGCGCCAGTGTTCCTGCATGTAACGCAGCGCATGCCTGCGCATGCAACCGGCAACACCAATCACGCGGTGCTTGGTGCAGCCCCCCCCCCCCCCCCCCCCCCCTCCCCACTCATGCATACATAATCTTGGTGCGGAATCTTCTCAGCATTTTCACACTCACTCACCGCACGACATCGTGTCGGTGCCATCTTGTCGCGGTGCCGTTCTCCGCATATAATGCGTCACGGCTCCTGCAATACAATCGACCCGTCAAATCCTTCCACCCAGGGGTCGCTATGGCACTATTCCTGTCTGCCGGTCTCAATTTAAGTCTGAATGCCAGGTACCTGTTGCTGCGGGAGTACGCCAACCGTCGTTGTACGGTTACCAACAGTATACATTTGGATTGTATACAGAGCAATGATACAGGCATTAATATTATATGTAAATATTACATTATAATTACATTGTTAATTATAAAGAATATATATATATATATATATTTATATTTATTTATTGTCGCAAAGTTTCGTTAGATATGTTGACCCACATAGCAGACCCTTTGTATCACCTGCTATCGTGTACGGGTATTTCGACGCTACATCATTCACCCAATCGGGAATAATAGATTTATACTAACATACATATTCTAATTTGCATACCAGTACGTAATCATGATATATGTAAATCGCTACTATACAGGTACCAGGGGTCCTCCCCTGGTACTATGCGTCCGCGGTCCTCGTCCGCCACGGGTTATTAGGGGTGTTTTGGCGTTATTGTAGTGCGTGTATACCCTGTACTATAAATAAGGATACTTCATTCCAAGGCCGGCGGGGGTTTGCGCTGCTGGCGGCGGGGGCCATGGCATGGAGGGGCGCGGTCAGAGCACGCACACAACCGCGACGACACGCTAGACGATCCAGAACACGAGGCAGGGAGTGACCGGGCGGCGGCACGGGGCCAGACGTGCCACGCGAGAATTCCAGCTCAGCGCCCGCTGCTTCTCGCGTGGCAACCCTTTTTAAAACGTACCATCTCGCGCGGACATCCCACTTCTGCGTGCCCTCACCAGCCGCGTGCCGTTGGGGCGTCCGCCTTCGTATCGGCGGTGGGCCTGCCATGGCGCGAGCCGGGCCGGGGCGTCGTGGCGGGCCGGCGGAGCCCATCCTGCGGCTGCTGCCCCTGCTGCCACTACTGCTGCTACCATGTCTGGCAGATGGCACGCTTGGAGGAGAGGTCGGGGACTTGACACTTGGGTCGGGGGGTGGCGGGCAGGCGTGCAGCACGGTGTTCGTGGTGGCGCTGACCGGGGCCGACCACGCGCAGCTGCGCCCCTTCAAGGCGATGGCGGAGGCGGCACTGGCCTCCGCGCTGCATTTCCACCCCTCCGGCTGCGTGGCCGTGCTCAGCAACGAGGCGGGCGTGTTTGAAAGCCTGCGCAAGGCGACGCGCGGCCGGCTGGAGGAGTGCGCGTACGGCGAAGACGTCTTCGCGGGGCCGGCCACCTTTGCGTACGACCGACTGCACGCCTACGAGCGCTTCCTGGCGGAGGAGGCGACGGCGCGGCACAGCCGGCACGTGGTGCTGATGGATGCGGACCTGCTGTTCGTGGGAAGCGTCGAGCAGACGCTTGAGCGAGGGCCGAGCTTCGACGTGGCGCTGACTTTTCGGTCTACTGGGTTTCAGCCCATCAACACCGGTGCCCCCGCCCCCCCTCCCGCCGCCCCCTTCCCTCCACGCCATACGCCCCTTTCATTTGCCGAAGCTTCGCCTCGTGATCAAGCCCTGGTGGCGCCTTGTGGCCTAGGTCTGGTCCTGGTGCGCAGCGGGGCGGCGGCGCGCGGGGCGGCGCTGCTGCGCGAGGTGGTCCAGGTGTTCGACGGCCTCACGTGGGGGCGTGACCCCAAGCGCATGCTGGGCGACCAGGAGGCGGTGTGGCGGTGGATGGCGCGCGGCGGGGATCGCTGGTGGGATTTTCAGCGAATGGCGCCGCAGCGCGGTACCATAGGCGGCTATCATGGTGAGCCGACCTCCCCCTCCACACACCCCTTCCCCTCTCTCCGCTTGGTTGACCCTACCTATTCAATTCCTACAGTATATCTAGCGCCACTGGCCTCGATGTTCGGGGGCGGGGGGGGGGGGGGGGGGGTCCAAAAAGGATAATAATATACCGCGAACCCAAGGCATGGTCACGGTATATTCCCCTATACCTTCCTTGATAATTCCCTGTGCAGCTCCAGTTTCCTTTGCCAGCTTTTCTGTTTATTGTTTTCAGGCCACTGACAGGCCCGCCGCCCGCAGTGCTGCTGCTGCCCGCGACAGAGTACAACTGGACGCCGCACGTGGGGTGCGCCATGAGCGCGTCGGCGCGCGTGCTACACTTCAAGGGGCGCGAGAAGGGGCGCATGCTGCCAGCGTGGGCGGCGCTGCGGCGGGCGATCAAGCTGGGCGGCGGCGGTGCACCGCTGCGGCACGCGCTGCACGACGTCCTGCCGTGGATCGGGGTGGACGAGCCAATGCACGCCATCCACAAGGCGCGCGGGACGCTGATACAGAGCTGCCCTGCCACGTAGCCCGGGGCCGTGGCAAAGAGGGCCTCATCCGTGTCTGGTTTGTTCCGCCATGCGTGAGGCCAGTCTATACTGTAATTGCTACATGCGCACCAGTAACTTCACCGTGACAAGCATAGATGCCATGATGCGATGCCATCAGACCTTGTCAAGCAGTCGCTTTTTACTAGAGGTGCTCCATGATACCACATACGGGTAGGTTACCGGCACATTTAATGACATGCGATTAATGAGCACATATGCAGATGCTGAGATAGCTCTTCATGTAGCGCCTGGACACCTACCCGAGCAAACAACATGTGCACATAGCTATCTGCAAACCATGTAGTTGCTCTCTGGACACTGTCCCTGTGTACATGATTGTCATCAAAACGAGTCTTACACTCTTACAGTAGGTTTACAGCGCACCGATTACTGTCTGATGGCATCCGCGGCACTGCTAGGATGCCGCTTGAGTGGCTATGTCAATTGATCTCTTGCACGTTTCTGCCGCTACGCGTCGAGACGCTGTTTTTAAAATAATGTTTCTTTTGTATATTTAAAAGGATTAGTCGCTATTGATGTACTGTATTTAGAGAATCCCATTTTTTCGATGCCGGGCGCGGAAGTGCGGTGGGCTACCAGCTGCGCGCCTACGACGTACCTATGACGTACGGGTACGGGTACCTGCGTTATGACGAGGGCGGTGTTGCTAAGATTCCTTCGTCCGCGAATTCATCACACGAATGCATTATATTCCGCGCGCGCAGCCAACACGCCGCCCTGCAAACCGTACGTACGTACCCTGTACCAGCTCCGCATTTGTTTTGGCACACTGCGCTGCTCGACTCGGCGACGACAGCAGCAGCAGCACGACGCACGGCGATCGCTCATGTATGATGGGAAACGCAGCGCGCGAAATGAGTGATCTCATGCACAGCGGTTCGTTCGACCTCTGGACGCCTGGCAGTGCTAGTGGCGCAGTTCACAGGCAGAGTTTGAGCGACGACAGAGATCTCCGCGTATCTTCCCCTGTTCGATCCTACTGAGACATAGCAGCAACCCGCCACAACTATCCGCCTGCCCCTACCGCCAGCGTACGCAACCCCCCGACCCCAATTCAAACAGTTGCGCGCTGCACCGCTCATCGATTCTGCGATGGCGTCTACGTCCTGCTGGTCCCAGCCGCTCCCTTGCGGTGCTGCCCGCCTCTCTGCGGGAAGCGCAGCCCGATGCCCTCCCTCCATCATCGACATTCGGAGCCGCCCCCTCGGTTCGCCGAGCCGCATCGTGCGGCAGCAGCGTCCCGGGCGCAGCCTGGGCCTGCTGGCACGTGGCGCAGCACAGGGCGACCAGGGCGGTTCGGATCCTACGCCATGGTCGGCACCTGGGTACAAGGGCGCAGCGGTGAGCTCGATGCCGGACACCTCTCAAGCCGCCATCGTGGCGGGCGTCTTCGCCGGCCTCGGCGTCGGCACCGCCGCGAGCTGCAGCCTCGTGGGCCCCGCCATTGCGCGCAGCCTGCCCGGCTTTTTCGCCTTTTCCGAGTCCACGTGGCCGCTGCTGGGCGTGACCTTCCTCGCCGCCGGCGTCGCGCACTTCACCGTCGAGCAGGGCTTCCTGGACATGTACCCCCACCGCGGCGCCTGGGGCATCTACTACCTCCCGGGCTCGCCGTCCTTCCACGTGCGCTGGACCGGCGTCGCGGAGGTGCTGGGGGGCGCCGGCCTGCTGCTGGGCGCGCTGCCGCTTGACGCGGTGCCGGGCTGGCTGGAGGGCGCATCTGCCGCCGGCCTGTTTGCGCTCACCTGGGCCGTCACGCCAGCCAACATCTACATGTTTACGCACAACGCGCCGGGGCCAGTGCCGGAGGACCAGGAGCTGCCGGTGATCCCACCCGCTGGCCATTTCGCGCGCGGTGTGCTGCAGATCTTCCTGCTCAGCGTGCTGTGGGGAATCGCGACTGGGCCGCACAGCTGAGGCGCCGCTCTAACTTCAAATGCAGCCATGTGATGGCCGACTCTATCTTATGTCGCATGGCCCATTCGCCATGATCTGCATGTGGCGCTGCGCTGTGTGCATCGTGGCGCAGTCCCCTGGAGACGCAGGACACCATAGGAGTCAGTGTAATTACATGTTTATCGTGGGCAGGGCACTGCAACGAAGCAGCAGCTAATAGTCGCCATCATTGATGCGGGACTGCGCCCCACCGTACCTGTGGCAATGACTGCACAGGACACATTACTGCATGTACCCCCCCCCCCCCCTCCCCCCATTCACGTTTCCCAGTGCCATATGCTAGCTGGACCTCCTGCTACGCTGAGCACCAGGCTGCATAATAGAAGTCACGAGATGCGCGTGTATTCTACATATATGTGGGGGGAGGGGGGGGGGGGGGGGGGCGGGGAGGGGCAACGTGGCCATGTCATGCAGCGGCAGCATGCTCACATATCGCGTGCTTGGTGAGGCAAATGGTCGGGGGAAGTGCCTGGACACAGATACAATCGTTCCGGAGGCAGACGAATCTACACTACTCTCAGCGATCCAGAGAGTGAATAATGTGTACTGTTTATGGTTGGCAGAAATATCGACCGTAAGAGTAGGAGCTGCTGGTAATAAGTAATACAAGGTAGTATATGTCTAATGTATGATGCCAGCGCATTGATACACAAAATGCGCATTAACTGCATTGCAAATTCGTATCTGCACACTGTTTTTCCCTGCAAAGGCTGCAAGATTGGCCATTTGTGCATGATTGTATGGCCATAGGGTTGAGAACAAGCTATTATCACATCTACTAGGGCTCCCCCTGGTGATAATGTGAGAAGTGTTCATGGAAATTGGAATCATTCAGTTTTGGGCCCAAATACGGTTATGGATTATGATATGGGAGCTACCCCAGGTGTCAGTTTGTCACCATGAATATCTATCATTGATACAAGAAACGATTGCTTCTAATTTGGCTGGCGCAGAGGCGATTGGGAGCAGCGTCGCAGCGTCTGGTTGGTTTACTGTATATTATGCAAAAATATCGAACGCGAACGGCAGCAGAGCTTCAGAGTGAACTTCAGAAACGCCCATTAAGTAAATCACATGATGATAAACATGAGTATACGATGATGATGAACATGCATCTGTGTGAATCACCGTCCTGAGCATATACCTGTAGGATTCCCTACACTGAGCGCCTGTGTATATATATCATATATTTTATATACGTTCCCGCCTGTGTGTAGTATATGATTCACTAGTCCGGAACGTACATATATACTAGTATGTAATACATGCATCAAAGCAGTGAATGGGCGGGTCTTAATCCGTGCGCGGGCTGCACGCCACATGTCGCCAAACTTATTGCCGCCCTGTGGGCATATATCCTCATCTTCCCTCAAGCTAGCCGCCCCTAGTAGTCGCACAATTAATGTGATGGCGTGCAGGTGGAATATATACACATCTATATGTATCTGCAATATCCGTGTATATATATTATGTTATTCTCTTATTATGTTACCATGCACATTCCTGGCCATGCTTCGTGACGGCTCCGGTAGTATAGCGCGTTCCGTTTCTGAAAATATACTCTTTCAAAAAACATACGAATGGGTATAGACGATGAGGGGGGCTCGGGCTCGGGTTTCCGGAGGTGAGTGATGAATACCCGTACTTCGGTGAGCGTGACCAAGTAATAGGGCGAATCATAGGCGCCAACCCATTTTTAGACCAACTTTTGGTATCTGTGGTACCGGCACTCATGGAATTGTACCCAGTTTCCTGTTATTTTGAAGCCTTAAGTACCATAAAAACGAGCGGCGGTCGGTGAGCAATGCCCCCCCCCCCCCCCCCCAACCTTTAGTCTTTTATTTGTTCTCTTATTTATCATGGTATTATTCTTATTTTTCTATGTATTACATATTACATATCACAATATTATATTATGGATTATATATTATATATTGTATAGTATGGATTATATATTACAAACATTAATATGTGTTAAAAAATCTTTCATTCTCTTATTGTCTATACACACACGCATATACATATACATATACATATACATATACATATACATATACATATACATATACATATACATATACATATACATATACATATACATATACATATACATATACATATACATATACATATACATATACATATACATATACATATACATATACATATACATATACATATACATATACATATACATATACATATACATATACATATACATATACATACACATATCCATATACATATACATATACATATACATATACATATACATATACATATACATATACATATACATATACATATATTATGTATATTTATTGACAAGTGTATGTATAAATACTCGTGTATATACATACTCGTCGTATTTATACTGGTCGTGTATGATATACACTCGTCGAAGATTAATATTTTCTCGTGTATATATGCGGCCAGCAAAGCAGTAGGTACAATAAAGTTATTTTCGACTTCTCAGCTGTCAGGAGCGCCAATATGCATTATGCAGACTTGCGCGCTTGTTGGCGTCGGCCGCGCCAGCCACACATATCATTGTCGTCATCACTCGAAACTGGCCAATTGAGTAATCCTGAATTACAGACGATAAGCTTTGACATTCTGTGTTCCTTTTTCTATATCACATGTATCCGTCATGAATTATGGTACTCATGGAGTCAATTAATAACGTTTACATAAAATCCTCGCAGCAATATACTTATTAAGTAGGATTGTTACTGTCCGGAGTATAACACGAAAAGGCTTGACGGTGGGCAGCAAGTCGCGCCGCCCAGCCAGCCAGCAAGCACATAGCAACGAATAGTGAGTATATAGTTACCACGAGTAGTACGATAGCGACATTTTTTATGACCTTGTAGCGGTCATGCTAGAGACGATGCGTAAAGGATTCGTTCATTCAACACTGTCGCCCACGTATAGTCGTCCCGTCCCGGCGGGCCGGCGTTGGAAAACAAAAAAACGGAATATTGTAGGGACTACATGTACTACATAGCTGCCACAGACCTACATTAGGCACTTTGAAGTAATAACGATAAACTATAATTGAAATATCTTACAACTTTGTTCCTGCGGTTTTTTTTTGTATTTAAGAAATTGAAATTTCTTACAACTTGTCGCTAGTCGCTACTACATCTACAACAAACTAATAGATATACATAAGGCAGGTCCGATTCAATGTTATGTTTAAGTACTCTACTTTCCGGAGAAACAGAGGGGGAGTTCACTTTGTAAGTGGCCTCAACTTTATGTTCACGTACTTAAGCAGTACTTGGCCGCTTGGAGCGGTGCATGAGCGGCTGGGGGCTCAGCCCCGCACCGCCGCCGTGACGATACTGTGTTGGTTTCGTGGATAGCGTCCAGAGAACGCACGGAAAGTCTTTAATATCCAGGCCAGGCATACAACAGCTTTGCACCATCATAGCACTACTACTACATGGAGGGGTGGATAGGCCACCGCCGTATGGTTGGTTTGTCATGATGCTGACTGCAATATGGTGATGGTTCCAAAAGTGCCCAACCCTTCTTCATTTTATGCTTTCATATGGCAGGGAACACCCTTCTGCACACAGCCATGCATTGAAACCAGTAAAAAAAGTCATGCTTGTGGTAGTTACTATGCAACTTTCGGCATGTTCTACTAAGTACTGTGAGATCAACGTAAATAAAGTAGAGGGAGGGGGTGGAAACAGAGGGGGGGGGGGGTCTAAAACATAAAATTAAATCAGACCTGCCTAATGGATGGCGGCGCGCACCTACCGGGCCAACTAATAGCACTACAGGAAATCTGCCTGCGCGTCGCCCATGCGGGATGCAACGTGCAGTAGGCCAGAAATCTATGAAATTTATGGGTGCGATTTCGCTTGTGCCGCTTCTAGACAATAAATCAACGCAAAACCTATGCCGTTGCGGTCATTACGGGGGGACTATGAAAGGGCGTGCACATATGGTGTGCTAGGGTCAATGCGGGGTGCGCCTGCGGCACCTTTCATGTGGTGATATATCATGGTCACATGTGTCACTATTTGGAAACGCGGTTGTGGCCGCTTTATTGAGCGCACGGCACGCCGGCATGTGAACATAAAGAGCCGTCTTGAGCCCATGCTAGTCGAGATACAAGTGTTAGCCACCTACCTCATGCTGATCGGCGCATAGTTACGCGTCTATGGTCAGTAGCTAGCGGGCTGCATGCGACATTCGCAAACATGTTGTTCGGCCTGAAAAGTGCAATAATCTTGCAATCACGCGGAAGTTCATGACCCTTCGCTGTTTCATCAGAATTCAGATCTGAATATGGCGGGCTAGAAAGCCCTTATTGAGTAGGGCGTTTCAGATCACTCGTTAGCCTCTCATCAATCCGATTAAGCGGAGAAATTCGATGGCATGTCTAAGACCCCCCTTACTATGGTGTGCCAGCCGGCCAACTCATCATTGCGCGTGGGGCGCATAATGGGGGCAAGCAATGTGCCACTCCACGCCAGGTCCCAGGTGCGACGACCTCTTTGACGATGGGTCGCAATAACCCGGCGTCGACCCCGTCGTCGTTTCGGCTTCTCCCCTTTCATCATAGATGACACGTGTTAAATCATGCGCACGAACACGAACACGAGCACATACAACAGTGTAGGGTACATAACACTAGTCATGAAACACTTGTTGTTGAGGGGGCGAGTAGCCCGCGCGCTTAGCCCACAGTGCGGGTGGTATTAGCATGCCCCTTTGAAATGGAAAACACTTTTATATGAACTAATAGACTCCATGCATGTTTGAAACGCTCTAAACCGTTTGCGGGGTTTCCCAACAATTTAACTGTCCTAGTGCGACCAGTACGGTATGTTGGTGGTTTTAACCGGTAAGTTACCGGTAACATCGGGTTTCAGTACGGGCTGCCCCATCGCCCGCGAGCCATGCACTCCCGGCCGGGGTGCTACTTCCCCCTTCTATAGCTAAGAAAACATAACGACCCCTGAATTGATTTCAGACCCCGCTAGTTGACTGTAAAGGCAATTTTCTTTTCAGGCCCCCCTCCGGACGTGTTTGCTTGAAGAGCCTTTTCCGCGACCCCCCTCCCCCCCCCCCCCCCCTGAAATGTCTTCATCAGGACCTCCGGAGGGGGCCTGAAATCATTTCAGGGGTCGGAATTTTTATAGCTATATAACGGGTTTGGACAGCCACCACCAGCTTGCTTGCCATCTTCCAGCTCGATGCCTTCGGCAGCGCCCTCCCGTTTTCTGTTTCCGCCTTGCAGGCTCCCCCCCCCGCATCCGTCCCTTTCGCTGAACATTTGCCATAAAATCCAAGCCATAGATATATAATGCCATATAAATAATTCCAAGCTATAATTCCAAGCTATTCCAAGCCATAAAATGGAGCGCCTCTTTCGTGTAAAAGCCCCCGTTCCCTTTTGACAGAACTACAGGCACACTCGATTGCATGTTCCCCTACCTCTTGGGTTGAGCGGAGGAAAAGGAGGACCGCGTCCGAAATCGCCTGGAATATGAGAGAATTAATACCGGTTGCAATACGGTTTTATCACGGATGTTCAGGCGTCCTCCGTCCGTCCTCCGTCCGTCCTCCGCCATACGCGCTTCGTGCATGGACCGTCATACGTTCGGTATTCGCTCGTGTGATTTCACGATACTGGTACGAGGACGGAAAGGTTCTGAATGGACGCGTGTGTATTCTAGCTCAGGCACGTCATATATTCGTCTAAAACGCCAAAATAACGCGGAACCGCAGCGCGTTTTTACTGCTGAATCAGCAAGCGAGACTATTCAGCGCCTCTTTATTTATACAGCGACTATGCAGTAGTCCCATAGTGTATCCTGTAAACTAATGATGCTGTAGAAAGGGGTCGCCGCGGTGCGGGGGCAGTCCGCCGACCCGGGGCCCGGCGTCCGTCGACGGACGGGCGACGGTCGAACGACGGCGTCCGGCGTCCGGTGCCGGTACAGGCGGCGGGCGCGGCGATTCGCGACGTGCCCGCCCCGTAGACCTGACGACCGGCCCGACTTGCGCGGCCTCGTGCGGGATGCGGGCCGCCTGCAGGCGGCTTGTACTGTATTGCTGATCTTGTAGTGCTGCTTTTTTTGGGGGGGTGGGGGGTAATATAATAACTTTTATTAGCGGTGGGCGGTTGGGTACTGGCCTTTTTGTATTAATGCACACCAGTAGTCAGCGGCCCGCTGTTACGCGGCTTGCAGATTTAATCTGTTTTACAAAATAATACGTCTCTTTTGAAAAATAAATTACTGACAAATCTAACGCTAAAAGCAGTATTACCCGGAAACAACAATATTACAAGATCAACACTACAAGCCGGCTAAAAGCGGCCCGCATCCCGCACCAGGCTCAACCCAAGAGGTAGGAGCACCTCCACAAATCCCCGGCGCGAAGCGCCGCTTGGTTTGAAATATGTACCCCGTATATTCTACGCCCACGCAATAACAACGTGCTCCTGCCTGGTGGTACAGGTACCCTTTCAAGTACGAGGATACAATGGTTGACCGCCGCGTGGAGTCCGACCGCTTCGCCCCGGCGGCCGTGGCGGGGCGGCTCGGCGGATGATATAGGTATCAGTACTGGTGTGAATCACATACAAGAAGGCCAGGACTAACAAATTCACCGCTTAAGGCAGCAGTACCATAAAAGACCAACAGAGCAAGTGATTTTCGGGTGATTTCCTGATCGCCTTTTGCAGCTACAGGGTACAGGTAGCTCATGTGTTAACTAATATGGTACTAATAATACATCGTACGAGTGGGAAAAAAACAGAGCAAGCCGCCTGGCGGCAGTTTGCGCTGTTCTGCTGCGCTGCGCTGGTACCTGTACGAGCGACTAGCAGTGGCGGACGCTCGATCAGCAGGCGCAGCATCCGTGTGATGCACGGGGCGCGCACCGGCCTGATGTGTTTATCTAATGATATATATATATATATCATCCTTACAATCCCTGTACTGTAAGATGTGCTATATATCATCCTTGTAATGATATTCGTTAATTGATATTAATAGGATGAAAAGAACTCGCAAAATGGGATGAACTCGACTGCAGCACAGGGCGTCATTTGTCGCTATCTTACGAGGACAGTATCGCCCACGTTTATAAGCACAGGACCCAGCACTCCACCGCGTGCGAGAGGCCGGCCTCCATCAGCGGAAATCCGTAGACAGAGGGCAGGTGCAGAGAGCAGCCGGCGACACAGCTTGGGCGCAGGTGAATTCACGCGTCACTCAAGGTATCGGGTCTGCAGAGCCGAGTCGTTTGTGTGCCCGACGGCTGGGTGGCTGGGTGCGATACAACTACCTGTACTCGCTATAACGGTTGGTCGTACGAGGACATATTCCGTAAAGCGTCGCAGCACGCGGCAGCAGCCTGCTGCCGGGGACCCTCGGGCCGCTGACGCCCGGGCTTCAGCCAGCGTCACCATACAGACCATACGGATGGAGCATTGACGAGAGATCTTGACCCGTAGTTGGGCTGTAGGTTGGGCCCAGACCAGTGAGGAGGCGCTTCCGCCCGCGGCTGCTGCTGCGCCGCCTTCCCGAGGGCTACGACCGACGACTGGCAGCGTGGAGCATCATCCTCGAGCACAGCAACCGTCAGCTGCTAAGAAGCGATAAACTACAATTTCCTAAAATAAAGTTGCCCGCAGGGTCATTCGGCGGGGGCATCAGCCGCGTCCAGCAGCGGGACCCAGAGCGCAGGCGTTCCACCACCGGCCGCAGCGTGCAGCGTACTCAGCCCAGCCTAGCCGCCGGCCGCTGAGCATGGCGGTGCCTAGGACGCCGGCTGTGTTGGCGGGCGTGCTGCTCGTGCTTGTCTCAGCGGCGGGGCAGCCGGACGAGTCGGGTGATTGCGGGTGCAGCCGCATCTTCTCTCCTCAGTGCTCCACCACCAGCGGCATCTACGTCGGCTCCAACGACAACTGCGTGCAGTCCTGCGGCGGCTACCCTGTCGACACGGTGCGTTCCCCCCGCCCTGCCCCCTCTCCTCGGCACCAGAGCCAGCCTACCTGCGCTTACCACTGTGCCCCACTCCCTCCCTCCCTCGCGCGAGGCATGCCGCGTCGGCTCAGCGCGAGCAATCTGAATCTGGGTCGGAAAAATCGCGTTTCCGCCACATTTCATCCACGTATATAGTACACGCCACTGGCGGGCTCACACCCAACCGGAGCCGTGCATCTAAGCCGCCTCCGCCGCCGCGCACGCACTCTTCATTTCCTGCGCTCCCGGTCCGGCCCACTCAGCTGTCCATGCCGGCCTGCCGGACGGCAGCGGGCTGGCGAGCTCGCGCGACAAAATGCGCATGTGCCGCAGCAAAAAGGCGAACAGGGGGCGGCACACCCGGGTGGCCATCGGCTCGCAGCCGGGGGCATGCACTGTCGGGCGGGATGTGGTATATAGGACATCAAAGCATGGGCCTAGCTGGGATTGTAGGACGCAGCAGGCGAACGGTGATGGTTGTGCTCATTTAAAATTGTGTTTTTGCACCCCCCCCCCCCCCCCCCCCCCCCCCCCGTCCTCTCCCGCCCTTCCTTCTTTCCGCGGTTTTTACTGTCCCCGCAGGTGGACTGTATCTTCCTGCGCTACTACTCGTGGCGGCGGCGCTGCACGTGCAACCGCAGCCTGGAGGGCTCCTCCGAGCCGGTGTGCATGAATAGCACAGGCGTAATCAAGGCCAAGAGCGAGGCGTGCGCGGAGTGCCTCAAGATGGAGGGCGACCAGTATGTGACGTGCGACCAGCTGAAGGGCGACCTGTACGCGAGGTACCTGTACGAGGGCGAGAGCTGCGGGCCGCGCGGCTGCGCGTGCAACGCGACTGTCTTGGAGCCGCAGTGCAGCATGGCGACGGGGAAGCGTGTGGCGTGCAGCGAGTGCGAGGCGATCGAGGCGGGCCACACCCACACGGCGCCGTGCTGGCTGTACGAGGGCGCCACCACCGAGAACGTCTTCTTGCACGACCTGTGCCTGGAGGGGCCGGAGGGCGCGACGCAGGTGCTCGCATGCTGCCCCCCCCCCCCCCCCCCCCCTGCCCCCTGCACATGCTGATGCGGACATCCCCACCTCAACCACCAAATAGTAGGCGCGGCCCCGCCCACATGTTGCATATCATCATTTACGCCCACAACAACGTGTTTTTCTGGGATGGAAATTCGTCTGGGAGAAGAATCTGCCCATTATCATAGTATGCACAATATTTCATATGTGACAAGTCATTTAAACGCTGTATCTGTGGCCATTTGCGGCGCTGTCATGTTTGTATTGAAATGAATACCCTGTCTCGGTATCTGATCTGTGGCAGTACCTGGTGAACAACGCGCTTGTGTGTGTGTGTGTGTGTGTGTGTGTGTGTGTGTGTGTTTGGGGGGGGGGGGGGGGGGGGGGATCACCCGTGAAAAGCACGCCAAATTGCAGGCAAGCAGAACGCCATGTGTTACAAATGCAGGAGTGTTGCTGTTATTGGTTGTTTCCTCCATTTTTACTTCATAATTTCTTCGCGTTTTAGAATTCCCCGAGGACGCTGCCTTTCGGAATTCAGATCAGGATGGGACGTTGCGATGCCGGAGGGTGCGTCAGGGGCGCTGCGCTGGCGCCTGACAGGCCCATCCCGCCCTCTGTTGTCCCTGCCGCCCCTCCGCAGGTCGGCAAGACCGCCGGCTACGTGGGCTGCCTGGCGGTCATCCACAAGTGCGTCGACTTTCTGCCGCGTGACGGCGGCATGGTGCACGTGCTGTGCATGCCGGACGAGACGTGCGCCGCGACCGCCGCGACGGTGCCGCACATGATGCCCGAGTGCCAGGCGGCGCTGGAGCACGGCACGCCGGCGTGCCGCGCGCGCCAGGCCAACCGCATCTTCGACGAGGCGGTGGAGGCGCTGTGCAAAGAGCTGGGCGACGACGACTTCATCTGAGGGGCGCCTCCAAGGGGCGGCGGAGCTCATTGTGTCGCGCCGCCCGAGCGCTTTTCTCCAGATGTCACGAGGCATGCATGCCTGGGGCCCGCGGTGCCAGGGGTGCACCACTCCCTGCAATAAGCCCCCCCCCCCCCCCCCCCTCCCCCCGGGGACATTACTCGTTGTTTTAATTCCCATGCAGTTGAAATGCAGTGGTCTGCCCCGTCGCCACGCTCTGCGCTCCTCATGCACGTCCGCAATCGTCAACGTTGCGCTCTACCTCAATTGAGAGAGGGGGAGAGAGAGAGGAAACTTGCATGGAGCTGTTGGTGGCTTGAGGGCGTCACCGCATCCCAGTTGGGTAAAATGCCAAGCCGCCTTGCCTCAGTTGACCGTTTATTCATTCATAAACTTGCGTATGTAATCCTTACCTGGTCTCGGGACTGCGGCAGCCGATAACGAAGGAATAACTACGGGTGCCAGCGCAGCTATAAGGGCGCTGCGCAGATAAAGAGTCTGCCCTGCCTGTCAGAAGTCAAATGTATTAGACGAACCAATAGCAAATGTTCCTATGGGTTGCATGCAAGCCGAAACTGAGGCATGTGATGAGGTTTTTCATAGGTGCGCCGGCACCCATAAAAGAGACCGGTACCGGCAGGAGTCGGCTAGCAGTTGGGGTAGCGAAGAAGCCCCGGCGCCGTCATCAAATGAGCCACACATGCGCGCACAGCAGCAGCGTGTGGGCGGCCTCCCAGAGAGCCGGCGCACACCCGATCCAGCTTATGGTATATTCTGCTCATGGTACTTATGGTGTATTCTGCTGGATGTATTCTGGCTTGTTGATCATCAACGGGTGCCGGCGCGGAATTAAGAGCCTCAGATTGGGCTTGCCTGCAACCCATTAGTGTCTTCGCTATGATTCCGCTGTCGTTTCGCCTACATTTGACTTCTGACAGGCAGGGCGGGTTCCTGTTTGTGGTGTTCTTGTCACCGCGCCGGCAGCCGTAACAGCAGCGGGCAGTTTATACTTGGGACCCCGGCCTAACACCTTATCTCCGGGCGCTGAGGCATGTTAGCAGCCGCAAGGTGGGGGGTTAGACAGAGGAGCCCGGGGGTATGGTGCAGCCCCCGCCCCTCATCTCACCCAAGAAGCTCAATGTCCGCCTCGTCAAAGGAACCCTTCACCAGGCGGCCCTGCTTGAACACCATCGAGATGTTGTCCGCGTCCGCAAGCTTGGAGAACTCCTCGAGCGGACTGAAGCTGAGCACCAGCATGTCGGCGTAGTGACCTCGAGACACCTGCCCGGCGGAGCAATGCGGGCGGTCACTCAGCGAGAACAAAACACCAAATTTGTTATTAAGGCTACAGGTGCCGACTCGGTAAGAGCGATTATAGTTTCCCCAGGATAGGAAAAAACAAGTCCTCGTAATGCGTGGCGCACAGCTTAAAGCTCGGTTTTTGCTCGGGGTTTGTGCGCGTGAGGTGATACAAAAATCTAGTTTATGCGGCGAAGAGCTGGCTCGAAGATATTCACCGGGACAATTAGGGCCAAATTCATCCGCGTTTTTCAATGCAGGGTAAACTACTGGGTATACGAATACTGCGAATACAAACCTGCCATGTCTGCCAGAGGTCAAACGAATACGAAACTATAGCTGAATCATAACGAATGCTCTTTTTTATCGGAGATGCGTCGGCATCCGTAGCAGTGGAAGCTATCCTGTATTCATTCATTCCTTGGAAGTTGTGCCAGGGGAGACCGATCGAGGTGGAGCGCACCTTGCCAATGAGGCCCTGCATGCCAAACAGGTCGGCGCAGTTGACGGTGGCGGCCCGCAAGATCTGGGCGGGCTCCTGCACCTTGTGCCGCAGCGCCATCTCCTGCGTGCATGGTCCCCCACAGCGTGGGCGGCGCTCATTTAAAAATCTGTGAGCGGGATGACGCGTGCATATAGCGAATTAAAAGCGTCAATGCGCACACCATGCTCAGACGGGTGCTAGTTGCGCTCTTTATCCGTAACACATGGGCCGCCCTGCTCGCCTTACCCCCAGCTGATGGCAGTGCATGTCGCCCAGGAGGTCGGACCCGTAGCAGATGGGCACGCCGACCTGGTCCGCGAGCGCGATCGACTCCACGCCCCGCTCCACGAGGTCGCCCACCTTGGCCACCAGCTCCGAGGCCATCCCTGCGCGGCACAGGCGAAGCTCAGTGGAGTCGAAAGCGGTGCGGTGCCGCCGCCGGCTGCGCCCCTCGCCGGGTGAGGTCGTGAGTCACTGGCGATGCATGCCCCACCCGACTTGACGCCCTCCTTCCGCAGCGCGTCGTAGGTGATAGTGGTCGATACCAGAAAGGCGCCGCGCGCCTTCATCTCGCGGGCGCACTCCTCGTCGAGATAGTTGCCGTGCTCAATCGACCTGGCGCGGGACGCAGACGAGTCAGCGGCTCAGCGCACACACACGCCGTAGCCAGGAGTCATCGGCATTGGGCGATGGCCCGTGAAAACACGGATTCTCGGGGCTGGAGTTTCGGCACAAGAAGGATTACTGTATTCTCATTTTATAGCAGAAAACTTACGGGTACCGACCCGACTGCAAGGACAACAGAATTAACAACGCCCAGTGCCCTTTCGCCATTTATCACTTATCCTTTAATGGCAGAACTATCATTATCACTTTATCATTTAAGACGGGAACCGCGTATAAGAACAATATTAAGAACACGCAAGGGGCTGTCCTATACAACCAGCCGCGCCGGCGCCCGCCAGCACCGATGCGATGTACTCGTGTATAGCAGGCAGCAGCCAGCCAGCGACGGGTGCGCCGTCATGCGGCCGATAGCAACTGCGGCATCGCGCGGCGGGTGAGGACGCTCGAAGTAGCGACTGGACATTACATATGCCCACCTGGTCGAGAGCGCGCTGCGCCCAGTGAGCCGCCAAAATAGCCAGCGCCATATAGAACGGACGCGCCAATGATATCAACAGTCTCACCTTTCCAGGCCGCAACGTGTTATTTATTAGTGATACCCCCCCCCCCCCCCCCCCCCCCCCCGCCCTCGCGGCCTCCGCCAAAGTCTCATCATTTAGAAGAACAATTCCCCAGCACCCCTTAATTAGCGCAAATGCAGGTGTTCTTTTAGTCGGATCGGCACCCGCATTGCTACCGGAGAGTTCATATCGGTCCGCGGGCTTTTTGGTCCGCGACTTTTTGGCATAACCAAGATGACATTTCAGGCTAGTCCATATTTGTGCTGCATTCTAATATATATCTTTAGATAAATAAGCTTGCTCTCATTCGTGCATGGAAAAAACATATATAGATAAATATAGATAAATATAGATATATAGGGAACCCAGAGCAGCGTGGGTGCAATACATGGTGGTACTATAGTAAAACATGGATATAAAGTACAGCATGGATATAATGAATTTGACCATTATCCGTCGAGTGCGGGGGCGGTTTCTTCTTGAAGCAAGAAATACCGGCAAGAAATATCGCCAAAAACGTTTGCCCCTTCCCCTCCCCTCTCCCTAGGCCCGGACAGCCACTACAACCAAGGAGAAGCTGCATGCTGCTTCGGCAGCATGTCGCAAGCCCTCACCTCACACCCGCCTTGAGCGCGCGCAGAATGGCTTTGGGCATGTACGCGTGTGCGCAGACGTAGGTTCCTGCCACGCGAGCGGGGAGAAGAAGGGGGGGGGGGGGGGGGGGGGACTGTTGTTAGGCTGTGGTATCCGGGTATTTGTAGCCATGCCTGTGCTCGACGGCAGCAACTCCTCATGCACAGCTGCGGGGTCGGACCTTGCATACACCCGCACCAACGCTTTGAGTCTGCTATACAGGTACCTATCATTATTGTTGACCCCCCCCCCCTCTCTTCCCCCCCTGTGTACGAACAGAGAACAAACTATATCATTTGGAAAGACAATATGGTTGCCGGCGCAGTGATAAGACCATAAGGCACATTCCTTGTCCGCTCGGTTGCGCGGTCGTCTCGTACGCGAGAAGTCCCGGTATCAATTCCTGGCCGATGTATTTTCGGCAATATCGTCCCGGCGTGCCCTGGGTTTCCCCGGTTGCTGCATTAGCCCTTCGGGGTTCGAATGGGGCAATGGTCTATGGGCTATGCCAGACCTATGACTGCAGTTTGGCGCACGAGGTCAAGTGCTGGGGCGGCTTCGGCCGATGACCCAGGGCGAAATTTTTACCGCCGGCAATAGGAGACTGCCCTTCCTGCCGCAGGTCAAATGTAGACGAAACTATGGCGGAACCATAGCAATTGTTCTCATAGGTTGCAAGCAAGCCCAATTTGAGGCTTTTCACAACGGCTCTGATCGGTGCGTCAGCACACGTCTGAAAAACGACGTATATAGGAATCATTATAATTTTTAGAATTTTAGAATTCATTATATATAGGAAGCATCTAATCGGATCATTGTTTCCGTGATCCGGTTGCCCGGTTGAATGACACGGTCGCCCGCAGCCGCCCAAACGCCACTGTTGATTTGGGCCACGGCTCACCGGCTGCTTCTGCCTCCTCCACGACGGCCTCCAGCTCCTCCACGGAGAACTGCGTGTTGGTGAGGCGGTCCGTGGGCGAGGACACCCCGCCGGAGGCCATGATCTGCACAGCCAGGTGCGCGCTCAGGGAGGCAAAAGGGCACTCGCGACCGGCGGCGGCCGCCGTGAGCAGCTGCATGTGTCAGCCTCAGCGGTGCGGCATGAAGTGCCATTTGTCTCCTCAAGCCTCGTCGACATTCACCGGGGCTTGGAACCAGATGTGCTCATGGTGACACTCTGCACTGCGCGATGAGTGAGCACCCTCTCCAGATTGTGCGAGAATTAGAGCACCAGCACCGGGACACGGCCCTAGCATGTGCTCACCGCCATGGACGCCTAGCCCAGCGGCGTGCTTGAACAGAGAGAGAGAGAGAGAGAGCTCAGATGGAGCCGCTTTTAAGAGCATCATGGCATCCAAGCTGGTAAGCACTCCTGTACTCAGCCATCTATCACATCCCCCCCCCCCCCCCCCCCCCCACCCGCCCCTCCGCATCACAGACACCTCCATACCACACATATGCATAGATGTCAATATCATTGTGATTCCGGCAACCAATGCACCCTGAGATATCCGCCGATCAGGGAGTGCACGGATTGGCCGTTGGTTGATTATCTAGTGATGTCAGGAAAGTGGGGGGGGGGGGGGGGGGGGAGGGGAGGGGGTCCCTTGATGCGAATGTCAAGAAAGGGGGGGGGGGGGGGGGGGGGGAGGGAGGGGGGTGTACCTTGATGCGAATGTCAGCAAAGTGGGGGGGAAGGGGGGGAGGGGGAGGGGAGGGGGTACCTTGATGCAGTGCGCCCCCTGGCGGATCTCGTCCCGTGCGGCCTTGCGCACCTCCGTGACGCCATCACAGACGCGGCCTATGCCGCGCAGCGCGGCGCCGCATGCAAAGCACGGCTCGCCCTTGGAGCGCATGTCGCCGTGGCCCCCTGTCTGGCTGCGCCGGTGGGCGGCGGGTGGGGGGAGATGAAGGGTCAGGCGTGCGAGGGTCAGGTTGTGTGCGTGCGTGTGTGTGTGAGCCGCGGGGGGGGGGGGGGGGGGGACCATCTTCCACGGTAGGGGAGCAGACCCGTGTTGAAATGCGCTTTCTACAACTGAAGCAACTGCAGCACTGCCTCAGCCGGAGCGCCGCAGCCCTGCTGGTGGGGAAGGGGCGGAAGGGGAGGGGGCGCCCGTTGGGGCGTCCGAACTGCAACCGCCAGGACAGCGGGCAGCTATCGATAGGAGGGAGGCTGGCTGAGTTTGCATGGGGCCCTATAAAGCACGAGGAAAGCCCGGCCCGAGACGAGTAGGTACGGGTAGGAATCGAAGGGGGGTTTACAAAAACCCAAAAGGAAAATACAAAGAAAAAATCTAAAAGGAAAATACAAAGGAGACGGGACATGTCGGCTAGCTGAGGATCTGGCCTTCAGAGGGCTGAACGCGACAAACCTTTAAGTAGTGGACATTGTGCGGGTTCGTGCCGGCGGGCCATAGGACAGCCGGCCTGTTCAGCTTCAAAGCAGGAACAACGTTGTAAGAAATTTCCAAATTCAATTTTGAATACCCTGCAACAAATAGTTGGGTTTTGCCGGGCCCAAACAGATAGCATTCCTCATTTCTCGGGGGGATAAAAACCGGTACATGGAGCGAACCCAAAGCGTGTTTAAGGTGGGGCCAAGTTGGGAGGTGAAGGGGAGGGGGGGGGGGGAGGCAGGATTGTATGAGGCAGCAGGGTGAAGTGGAGCCAGAGGTACCTGAGGGCATGCCCAGTGAACAGCAGGCGCGGGCCGAGCACATCCCCGCCCTCCACCGCCTCAGCCAGGCCCCAGTCCGCGCCGCCGCAATCCTGCCCGCGCATACGCACATGTCCGCATCAGACACCGGACACCGGAATGCCGGCAATGGGTCGGGAGGTTTGGATGTGGCAATTCTGGGCATCTCCGTAGTGGATTGATGCCGGACATGAGATCCCCCCCCCCCCCCCCCCCCCCGGCATCTCCCTCTCTTCCAGCCGTCTGAGCACTGCCTCACCCGAACAGTCGTGAAGCCCCGCATGAGCATGCCGCGCAGGATGCCGACAGACTTTGCCGCCACGAGCGACTCTGGCTGGACCAGCAGGTTGGGCAGGTTGGCGGTGTTGGCGGTGACGTGTACATGCGCATCGCACAGGCCTGCGGGAATGGGGGAGGGGCGACGGCGGTGAGTAGGTCAGCTACGTGATGGCGCTGTGTAAGGCAGAGCTGCTAGCGATGGGAGGGCGAGCGGAGGGAGGCGACCCGTAAGCGCTCATCACAGCCTCTCTACAGCGGCCAGACATCACACATTCTCCCCACAGCCGCTGATACAAACCCACGTGGGGGACCACCCTCGTTCTTTCGGATCGCTCCGCCTGTTCCTCATTGCCTCGCCAACTGCCGCTGCGCATCCCACCGTTCCGCCCATACGCTCACCCAATGCATTGTGTAGCCTCGGCGCCAGCTAAAGCCGAAGCACCCTGTTTTCAAGCCCCCTGTACCTGTACGCAAGGCATCGTTTGTGGCGTGTCGGGAGCAGCACCTGGGCAGATAACTGCGCCCTTGAGGTCGATGGCGTACCCAGTGCTGACAGGAGGAGACTGTCCATCAAGATCCACACGGGTCACCTATATCAAAGTAGGGGGCGATAGCAAGCGAGAGGAGGTTCGTAGGTTTGGGGGGGGGGGGGGGGGGGGGGGGGGGGGGGAGGGCGCGGACACCACACGTCATCATCTAGCAAAACCGGCACATTGTCGGCTGCCACTCGTAAACCCTCACAAAAGAACGTCGCCTCGAATAAGAAAGACGCTCGACATAACTGCGATGACACTGGGGGGGCAAGGATGGAACGAGCAACTGGATTCCCGGGCAATCCGGCAACTGGATTTCCGGAAACTCTGGTGGTGTCTCTGTCCCAGCAGACACCCAGCCTCGGCAGGGTTGTGTCCCCACCTTGCCGCCTTCAAACTCGACAGCGACGGGCACGGTGAGCGCACCCGCCTCTGGGTCCAGCACGCGGCAGTTTCGAAGCAGCACGCGACCGGCGGTGCCGGCTCTCAGCTTCTCCTCCACGCTGTCCATCGATGCGGGCCGCCACAGGAACGGCGACGGTGACCCAGCACGCACTTTCGTGCGCCTAGTTGACGAATAATCGTGCAGCACGGTGATGGTTCGACCATCACGGCTGAAATGCCATCACCTTTTCGAAGCAGTGTCGACAAATTACTGTCGACAAATACTCATCGTCGTTTCTGGTACAGGTAGCCGGCAACATCGCTCGTGACATTCCGTGATAGTCCGGCGGGCGGTTGCGACTGCATTTCCCGTTTGTTTTCCGCGAAAGTACGGGATATCGTTAAAATTTTCACTACGGAACAGCATACTTCGAGAAAAGTGCTTTGTCCCTTAAAACCTACTCAGCGACATCATCACAGCAAGCACCAAACAAGGCCTGAGCACTTCCGCCACCGGCGGGAGGAGGCCAGCGCTACGACCTTGGATGTGTTCGCGTCTACAGTCTGGGTGCAGCAACCACTAACCAAGTGTGGCAGTATGGGTATGCACACCGATCCAGGTGCAGCATCATGATATACGCAGGGCTGGCTACGTGGATGAGGTTGTTGGGATTAATCTAAGAGGGGTGTCGGGAGGCACAAGAAGCTAGAAGGACACGCAGGAGCGCGCAAAGACGTGTACTCAAGTGCAGTAGTGCTGCATTGTAAAGGGTGTTATTGCCCATTACACTCAATGAGCGTCTGCGCTCTGTTTTCCAGGGGACCCATCGCGGCTACTGTTATTACCGCTTGGAGGAGTCACTCTTGAAGCAATGGCATCACGCACGACACAGGTAGCATTGAATGATATCTCTTTCCATAGGTTCATCCGTACGCAGGCATAGCAACATCCTGCAAACCTCCAGGAAACTGTTGAGGCGGAGGGGTGCTCCGACACTTAGCCTTAGCACGATTCTACACGTGTAGCACTACTGCTTTGCAAGGCCCCAAGCAGTCCTCAGGATGGTTCAGGCTGTTATGCCTGGGTGAATGACAGCAGATGACATCCATACCGGCAACATTGGGTGCGTGGCATGTAATGACATCTATACCGGCAACATACCACATAAAATCAACAAAGAAACATATAAGTCTGGCTAGAATGGCAATCCTCCGCTGCAGCTGGAACCAGGCATACTCCTTGCTCACAGGGGTAGTTGTTGCTGCTACTTTTGATGTTAGCGGTTGGATTCCAGTCACGTGCATGGCATCTTGGGTGCGTGGCTAGGCATGTGATGATACGCTGACAAACACAGCTGTGTGTGGGAGCAAAAGGGCGGCAGCCTTGCAAAGTTGTGCGTATTTTGTTACAAAACTACAGCAGGCGTAACTGCAGACAGCTGAAGGACGCTTGTGAAATGCTGGAAGTCACAGTCTTGGGCGAGGTCTGCAGGCGAACAGCAGGGGCAGGCATCTCAGTGAAGCTGGGGCCGGGGTGTACAGAGGCATAAAGCATCTAGCGGTGCTTTCCTCGGCACAGGCTCAGATAGGAGCGAAAGACTTGCTTGATAGTGTTTCCACATCGCTGTAGTAGCAGCTGCGGATGAACTATGCGTGTATTAATAGCATCACAGCCTGTGCGCTTCGAGGAAAGCGAATGGGAGCCGGGGAGGGCCAACTATCTGCAAGACTGGCGACGACACAAAACATGTCCGAAATGGCACGGTCTAGATGACCTCGCAGATGACTGGGCACGCGGGCTCCCACAGCGGCTCACTTGGCTTGGCTTCAGACGTAAATCATTCAACACAGAGATTCAGATATATGCTTGTCTAAATTTGGTTGGTCATCACAAGCCAAACGCAGCCGCGCGCCCCGGAACCCTACTAACAGTCATCGAGTAATGAGAATGCGCCGCCGCCGCCGGCGGCGGTGGCGGCGGCGGCCGATACGAGCGGACGAAGGCCTCAAAGAAATCCGCTAAAGTTTGTTCCTCAGTCGCCGCCTGGACGGGCGGACTCAGAAGTGTAACATTTGTTGTGATGTCATTGGCCGGCGGCCGCGGTGGGGTTTCGATACCCCCGGCACTGGAGTTCGGGAGTGGCGGGCCGCGGGCGGCAGGCAGAGAGGGGGGCCGACGACTTACCTGCACTACGCAGCGGGGGTTTCTCGGACTGAACTTCGCCGTCGCCTGGACTCGACTCGCAGCTGCTTCTTCAACTGCGGACGCTCTGATACTGTACTTTTTGCGATATTGAGCGATGCCGAGGATTTGGGTGCGGGAGTCCGGGGGCTATGCTAACGCTTCTTGTAGGCGAGTAGTGACGGAGACAGTGTTGTGGTGATCTATCAGACCGCGCTCGGCTCGAGATTGTATCGTCAGCAGAGCGTTCGTCGTCGCCCGCGGCGCGATCAGGCGGCGGCGGTAGTGATTTATTGCTGATGTTATTATCAGGCGGCGGTGCTACTGGTATACGGGTACTGCTAATGGTCCGCCGCGCGAGCGCGCGCTGCGACGTACTACTACAGTACTACGATGACGCGCATTGCGCGCGCGCCGTCCGCCGGCGGGTTGCTCGTACCGGTACGTAATGATCCGTTCTTACTACGTGATATAATCGTTTTTTCCCGGTAACTGTTTCCGGAGTCGACCTGCTGTACTGGTACTACTTGCGTCTGGGCGATCTGGCGGTATGATATAAAACGTGCTTATGATCTTAGCCAGCACACGGCGGGGGCTGTTGCAGCGGGTCTCGGCTTGCGTGCATGGTACCCTGGGCGGCATTCTCTCTGCCGGTGTGCAGATGGCCAAGTCTGATGCGTGTGCTCGTGCCCACTCTGCGTCTTCTCATGTTACTGCTTCCACCCCGCAGTCGATGTAGAGGACCTTTCTGATTGCCTTTCATTTTGGTGATTTCCGATATCGCCTTCTGCTGCTAGCTCATGTAATTATATATCTTAACTAGTTTATGGGGTTTCCTCCCTTGACCTAACCGCTTTTCAGCTACAAGTGCTGCTCAGTGTTACGGGAACTAGGCATCTGTTGTTGCGCCCTTTTTGGGTGCAGCACGAGTAGACATAAAAGTAGCCAGAACAGCTGAGCCTGCCATCTTCCAGTTTTCGCTGCGTTCCACGCAGCGATGTAAAAACTGTCTCGTAACCAGTTGCGAGCAAGGTCACCCCAGGTTGTTCAAGACCACACCCGGCTCACCACCCGAGTGTGATATTCTCGTCCGTACGTCCGTGCGTTACCATGCCAGATGGAGAAGAACCCGTCGCGGAGCCGACGCTGGAGTCGTTGCAAGCAGATGTGCGAGCGCTGGCTACAGCTGTAGCTCAATTGACGGCTCGTGAGCGCGTTGCTGACGGAGAAGAGGCACATGGCTCCGGCTTTGGGCAGCGCGTCGCGGGACAGCCGACAGGCAGCGGGGGAGCCGCAGAGCGCCCCAACTTGCTAGAGCTAGCCCAGAGCGGCCGTGTCGGAGCAAAATCCGCGAGTGCCGAGGATGATTACCTCGCGGTGCCAGAACTACTGCAGAGAGCAAAGTCTGGTTACGAGGCCGTTCGACCGGTCAACCGAGTGCCTCGACTCTTTCCCCTGAGCACCGACCTAACGAACGAGTACCTCAAGCAGGATGACCGGCGTTTGCCGGCCCAGGGGGAGTATTTGTGGATGTCGTGTTTTGGGGCCCACATGGCCGCACTCTTCGTGGCTCTCGACGAGCTGCTGCCCTACGTCCCTGTCACCAACCAGGACTTCACCCCTTACCTCGCGAGAGCTCGGAACCACGCCGAGGCCATCGACAAGGCGTTTCGGTTTCGTTTGGCCTTCCTGCGGAGGCTAAATGAGGTCAAGTGTGTGCACGGTGACCAATCAAGGTGTTCTGGACGTGCTGCGAGCCCAGCACTTTCAGCCTGCTTCGGAGCATCTGGGTTCTGCGATTTTTGGGGACCTCATGAGGGACTACGAGCGCCGAGTCTTCGAGGCGACCGTTGCCAGCAGCGCAAAGGCGACCGCTACTGCTCGAGTGGCGGCTGCAGCTGCAGGTCGTGGACGTGGGCGAGGACGAGGCGGGGGACGCGGGCGTGGCCGCGAAGGTGAGCACGAGTGACGGTGTGGGGCGCCTTTCGTCGGAGCTGCTGGAGCTTTGCGAGGCCACCTTTCGGTGACCGCCGCAAGACGCACCCTTGCAGCTCAACGGCGGGATGAGCGCCCTGTGTCAGGACATGACCCCCCCCACCTTACAGACTTCCTTTAGACCTTCCTCGGTGCGGTGCTTCTTACAGCTACAGCCGCGTGTGGCTCAACCATCCACACACCTGCACATGGCGGCTCAACCAACCGCTTTCTTTTCACCATCTCTGCGTCCGTCGGTTGTTACACTACGTGTTACAACTGGTTCGCAACGACCAAGTTTCGCGCGGGTACGTTACGCGCGTGACAGGCGCTACGAGTGCGAAGGGCGCGCGGGGCGGCCCTCTTACCTGAACCTAGCCCCGCAAACCCGTACCGTGGCTACTACAAACCCGTTCAGCAGCTACCGGCCAACCGCCGGGAACCTAACCGCTGCTGCCGAGTACTTTGCGAACAATAGTCGCACCGGTGGAACTCTGTCGGTAAAACGGCGCACTTACGTGATTGACGAGCCCGAAGCTGTCGCTCCCTGGGCTGCTTCATTGCGATCCCGGCTGCAGGACGCGTTCGGCTCAGACGCGCTGGGCCAAAAGACGCTCGACTTACTCTCCGGCTCCCTCAGCGCTCAGACACTCAAGAGCTACACCGGCCGGCTGTCTCAATTCGCAGAGTTCTGCCACGGGTCCGAGAACATCAGCCCGCTGGAGGCGACTACTGCCACTGTCGTTCGGTATGTTGCTTGGATCGGCGAGCGAGGACACATTGCAGCTAAGTCGCTGCAGCCTTATTTGTCTGCAATCAACACCTTCTTCGAGTTGCACAACCTCGACCCAATCGCTAAGGACAGCCTACACCTGACTTCAACAAGGCGTGGGCTGATGCTGCGCCAGCGTCGACTGGACGCTGCCCCCTTACGTGTCCCTCTGCCTGCGGATGTAGCTTACCGCTTCGTCACAAATCCGAGCTGATTGTGTCTGCTCCCTACCCAGAGTACCACCACGACTTCCGAGCCCTCCTGGCCTCGGTTGTCAACTTCATGTTCTTTGCCAGGGGCCTCACTGGCGCGCCCTGTCGAGTGCGAGACGTGCACGTCGACGCCTACAACATCACCCTGCAAGTGTACCGAGAGAAGGGTCGCGCTGGTCGACGGGGACCCGACGACCAACGCGTACTTCTCCTCCCAGCGTCAGAGCACCCCCGAGTGGCGCGTCTCCTGCACCACTTCCTTGACCACGTCCAGTCAGTTCCCCTTGTTACTGTTGGGTTGGCTGTGTCAAACTTCTGGGCTGTCAGATCAAACGAGCAGTCACAATCCTGGACTGCGGCTACAATGTCAGACTGGCTGACCACAGCCGTCCGTCTAGTCAACGCTGCCCCCCCCCCCCCCCCCCCCCCCCCCCCCGCTGGCACCTCTTGGACCTCGCACAGTCTTCGCAAGGGCGCAGCCTCTGCAGCGAACGCCATCGGGGTACCATTGTCCCACATTCGCTACCATGGCGGTTGGGCCACTAACTCTGACGTCGTTCTGGACTACATCGACCCCAACGTTCTTCCTTCACTTGGCGCATGGTTCTTCTTTGGACACATCGCCCCCCTACGCCACTTCCAAGTCCAACAGGACTCCGCAGCGGTTGCCTTCCCAGTGCCTCCTTCATGACTTGGCGCTACCTCTTCTCCGTCAATCCACCGCTCTCTCCGTTCGCTCAAGACTGGCAAAATCAGACTCAACTTTGAAATGATCTAAACTAGGTTATGGGGTTTCCTCCCTTACCTTGACCTAACCGCTTTTAGCTACAAGTGCTGCTCAGTGGTACGGGAACTAGGCATCTGTTGTTGCGCCCTTTTTTGGGTGCAGCACGAGTAGACATAAAAGCAGCCATAACAGCTGAGCCTGCCATCTTCCAGTTTTCGCTGCGTTCCACGTAGCGCCCTCCCTGACTCCGTTTTCCCTCCACGCTTTCGCTAAAACGTGTAAAACAGCCTGCGCGACCTTTTTGACAAAACCAGACTCAGCTTTGAAATGGGGTTTCCGAACGGACTGTCCTAGTGCGACCCGTACGGTCTGTAGTGGAACCCGTGGTAGCCTAGTGTACCCTTCAAGCGGTTACCATCGGGTTTTGGTACGGGCTGCCCCATCGCCCGCGAGCCCTGCGCTCCCGGCCGGGGAGCTACTTAGGACAGCCACCAGCAGGTCGTCTGCCATCTTCCAGCTCGCTGCCTTCGGCAGCGGCTTCGCGTACTTGTGCGCGCGAGGGTCACCGAGGGTGAACAAGTCCGCACCGAGGTTCATCCACCCTGTAGTGAGTCGTCGTGCCGCGCACATGCGTTACAACATCAGGCAGCGACAAAGCCCCTCGGTAATGTGGTTTTCCCTACTCGTGCGTCCGAGGTCGTTTTCCGATTTTTGCCCTGGCTTTGCAGCTGGGACGTTTTCGGGTAGCGATGCGCACGGCAAGGAATTGGAGCTTGGGGGGTCCCCGCCGTTGGGGGGGTTTAAACCTTAACACCCGATTAAGTTGAGTCGCGGTACACGCCTTCGGGGCTCTCGCAGTGGAGCGCCCTCTCGCACTAGTCAACTCTTGAGGTTTAGGTGAGGTGGACGCGCTCGGCACCATGGCCGCTGCTTGTCAGGGTTGTCAACGATGACAACTACGCCCACCGCAACAAATCGGCGCGGACGGAGGAGGACGTCCGTACGTGTCGTCGGGACGGCCACTTGTTGTCCCGCAAGACACTGCAACCCGGTCCGCGTGTCCTCGCAGCAGGGCGTCGTGGCATCAACGGTCGTTACATGCTGTGGTTTTCCGGAACTACTCGCGTAATTGGTCTGTTACGGGGGTGGCGCCGCTCATGCGTCGGTATTTTGAGAGGGCTCGTTGCCCTCGCCCCAATCAAGCTTCAACAACGTTTGATGTGGTCGCAGTGGGAGGCGTTTGTGCGGCTCGTGCCGATGCGTCTCCGACGCCTCTTACTTGCTGCAACGTCGTCGTCACATGGACCACGACAACCTGCAGCTGCCCGCCGGGGGGAACGAGCTCTTCCACCTGGCGTGCCCGGTGTCTCGTGGTATACGTATTTAACTACCCCTGCCAACTCCGGGTTTGGATCTTCCGCGGCCGTCGCTGGTGCAGCTGTAGCGGCCGCCTCGTCGTCACCCTCGCCCCGACATCATTGGCATCGTAACGGGCCGGCATGGGCTACGAGGCCCTCTACGCCGGCCAACCCGCCTCCAACGTCACGGCAACGCATCTGTGACAACACGAGCTGCCCGCCGGGGGACATCTCCGCCACCTAACGCGACTTGTGCGTCTCGTGGCATCATCCTAAGTCTGCGCTTTGTGGGATGGTCAGCAGCTGTCGCTGGTGCATCAGCGGCGGCCTCACCGCTCTCCGCGAAGAAAGACCCACAGCTTACCGAGTCGGCGGGTCTTCTGCGACGTCGCCGACAACCTACATACCCCGACACACCTAAAAGCCAGTACGACACGAGCACACAGGGTTCCACATTCCCGCACCCCTCAGCGTTGTGCGTTCCCCCCGCCGCTCATCTTTGCGCAAGGGGGAGAAACAACCACCGCTGGCGATGACAACAGCATTACATCGCAGTCATCGCGCGTTGTTGCGTGTCCACCCCTCGTAACGTGCATCGCCAGTACGAACATGTACAAAGTTACCATCGCGTCGGGCGGGTACAGCGCACCAGTACTTCACCTGGATGTACACGGCGCGCTCGCGCGCTCGTGCGCGCAGCTGTACTCGTCCTACTGGTGCCTGTGCCGCTGCTTTGCTGGGCGCTCGTCGCCAACTTGGCCACTTCTACCCCTGCTTCTACTAGCCTGTAGTTCCGGCTCGTGCCGCACGCCACCACGGCGCGCGGCCAATGCTATGGGGCGCCGTCGGGAGACGGCGGCGCCTTAATTCCGCGACACGTCCGGCCTATGTCGTGCCGGCGTCAACATCTCCCGTCCGCGTCTGATGCGCATGCGCCTCGATCGAGGACCTCTTGGCGCGAGGCCCCTTCTACAACTCAAGACAGCTTCCGCCTTACTTCGATCGTCTAGTCGGCACGCCTGCCGACTGCCTACGCTCGCAAACGTAAACAAACCGCGTGTAAACTGGCAAAACCAGACTCGAATGCATGATTGAAATGATGTACACTTGTTTATGGGGTTTCCTAACGGATTAAAGCTGTCCTAGTGCGACCCGTACGGTCTGTAGTGGTTTCAAGCGCTTTCCATCGGCGGGTTTGGTACGGGCTGCCCCATCGCCCGCGAGCCCTGCGCTCTCGGCCGGGGAGCTACTTAGGACAGCCACCAGCAGATCGCCTGCCATCTTCCAGCTCGCTGCCTTCGGCAGCGCCCTCCCGTTTTCCGCCTCCGCCCTGCGGGCTCCTCCTCCGACATTCCCTCCCCTTTCGCCGAACCTTCCTAGCCATACAATTGCGCTTTTCCGTGTAAAACAGCCTCCGCATCCTTTTTGGCAAGACTAGACTCGAATGCATAACATTAGTTATCACAGGATTACATGCATTTCAAGTTGAGTCTGGGTTTGCCAAAAAGGTCGTCCAGGCTGGTTTACACGGTCAAGAGCCGAAATTGGCATATGAAGGTAAAGTGAAAAGCGTGGAGGGGAAAACGGATTCAGGGAGGGCGCTGCGTGTAACGCAGCGAAAACTGGAAGATGGCAGGCTCAGCTGTTATGGCTGCTTTATGTCTACTCGTGCTGCACCCAAAAAGGGCGCAACGACAGGTGCCTAGTTCCCGTACCACTGAGCAACACTTGTAGCTGAAAAGCGGTTAGGTCAAGGGAGGAAACCCCATAACCTAGTTTAGATCATTTCAAAGTTGAGTCTGGTTTTGCCAGTCATGAGCGAACGGAGAGAGCGGTGGATTGACGGAGAAGGGGTAGCGCCAGGTCATGAAGGAGCCACCGGGAAGGCCACCGCTGCGGAGTCCTGTTGGACTTGGAAGTGGCGGAGGGGCGCGATATGGCCAAAGAAGAACCACGCGCCAGGTGAAGGAAGACCGTTGGGGCCGATGTAGTCCAGAACGACGTGGGAGTTAGTGGCCCATCCGCCTTGGTAGCGAATGTGGGACAATGGAACTTTGATGGCGTTGGCGGCAGACCCTGCTCTATTGCGAAGGCTGTGTGAGGTCCAGGAGGTGCCAGCGGGAGGGGCAGCACCGACAAGACGAACGGTTGTAGACAGCGAGTCCGACATTGTAGCGGCGGTCCAAGCTTTTGACTGCTCGCTTGGGGTGATCGCCCAGAAGTTTGTTTCAGCCAAGACAACAGAAACCAGGGGGGCAGACTGTACGAGGTCGATGAAGTGGTGCATGAGACGTGCAACTCGGGGGTGTTCCGATACATGACGGAGAAGCACGCGCAAGTCGTCTGGACCCCGTCAGCCAGCGCAACCTTTCTCGCGGTACACCTGCAAGGTAATGTTTTAGACGTCGACATGCACATCCCGCACTCGGCGGGAGACGCCAGTAAGTCCCATGGCAAAGAACATTAAGTTGACAACCGAGGCCACGAGGGCTCGGAAGTTGTAATGGTACTATGTGGTGGGAGCAGACGCAATGAACTCAGCCCTCTCGACGAAGCTGTAAGCTACATCAGCATGCAGAGGAACTCGCAAAGGGGCGGCTTCCAGACGGCGCTGCCGAAGCATCAGCCCACGCCGAGCTGCAGTAAGGTGCAAGCTGTCCTTGGCGATTCGGTCGATGTTGTGCAGCTCGAAGAACGTGTTGATCGTAGACAGATAGGGCTGCAACGACTTAGCCCCAATGTGCCCTCGCTCTCCAATCCAGGCAACGTACCGGACGACATTAGCAATGGTCGCCTCCAGCGGGCTGATGTTCTCGGAATCGTGGCAGAACTCCGCGAACTGAGACAGTCTGCCGGCGTAACTCTTGAGTGTCTGAGCGGTGAGGGAGCTAGAGAGCAGGTCGAGTGTCCGCTGCCCTAACTTGTCTGAGCCGAAAGCATCATGCAATCGAGATCGCATTGAAGCAGCCCAGGGAGCGACAGCGTCGGGCTCGTCAATTACGTAAATGCGTCGTTTTACCGACAGAGTGGCAGGGCGGCGGCTATTGTTTGCAAAATACTCGGCAGCAGCGGTTAGGTTCCCGGCGGTTGGCCGGTAGTTGTTGGACGGGTTTGCAGTAGCACCAGTACGGGTTTGCGGGGCTAGGTTCAGGTAGGAGGGCCGCCCCGCGCGCCCTTCGCGCTCGTAGCGCATGTCACGCGCATAACGTACACGCGCGAAGCTTGGTCGTTGCGAACCAGTTGTAACACGCAGTGTGACAACCGACGGACGCAATGATGAGATGGTACGGGAGGCGGTTGGTTGAGCCGCCGTGTGCAGGTGTGCGGATGGTTGAGCCGCACCCGGCTGTAGGTGCAAGGAGCGCCGCACCGAGGAAGGTCTAAATGAAGTCTGTAAGGTGTGTGTGTGTGTGGGGGGGGGGGGGGGGGGGGGGGTCAAGTCATGACACATGGCGCTCATCCCGTCGTTGAGCTCCTAGGGTGCGCTTTGCGGCGGTCACCGAAAGGTGGCCTCGCAAAGCTCCACCAGCTCCGACGAAAGGCGCCCCACACCGTCACTCGTGCTCACCTTCGTGGCCACGCCCGCGTCCACCACCACGTCCTCGTCCGCGCCCGCGCCCTGCAGCCGCAGCCGCTACCGAGCAGTAGCGGTTGCTTTTGCGTTGTTGGCGACCGTCGCCTCGAAGACGCGACGCTCGTAGTCCCTCATGAGATCCCCGAAAATCGCGGAACCCTGATGCTCAGAAGCAGGCTGAAAGTGTTGGGCTCGCAGCATGTCCAGAACACCTTGGTCACCGTGCACACACGTGACCTCATTAAGTCTCCGTAGGAAGGCCAGCGAAAACGAAACGCCTTGTCGATGGCTTCCGAGCTCTCGCGAGGTAGGGGGTGAAGTCCCGAATGGCAGCAGGGACGTAGGGCAGCAGCTCGTCGAGAGCCACGAAAAGTGCGGCCATGTGGGCGCGGAAACACGACATCCATAGATAGTCCTCATGGGCCGGCAGACGCCGGTCATCCTGCTTGAGGTACTCGTTCGTTAGGTCGGTGCTTATAGGGGGCATAGTCCGGGCACTCGACTGACCGGTCGAACGGCCTCGTAACCTGACTCTGCTCGCTGCAGTAGTTCTGGCACCGCGAGGTAGTCATCCTCGTCACTCACGGATTTTGCTCCGACACGGCCGCTCTGGGCTAGCTCTAGCAAGTCGGGGCGCTGTGCGGCTCCCCCGCCGCCTGTCGGTTGTCCCGCGATGCGCTGCCCGGAACCGGAGCCATGTGCCTCTTCTCCGTCAGCAACGCGGTCACGAGCCGTCAACTGGGCCAACGTTGTTGCAAGCTCGCGCAACAATGTAGACTGGGCCTTCACGAATGCGTGTAGCGATTCGAGCGTCGGCTCAACGACGGGTTCTTCTCCATCTGGCATGGTAACGCGCGGACGTACGGATGAGAATATCACACACGGGTGATGAGCGGGGAGTGGTCTTGAACAACCTGGGGTGACCTTGCTCGCAACATGTTACGAGACAGTTTTAACATCGCCGCGTGCAACGCAGCGAAAACTGGAAGATGGCAGGCTCAGCTGTTATGGCTGTTTTTATGTCTACTCGTGCTCCACCCAAAAAGGGCGCAACGACAGGTGCCTAGTTCCCGTACGACTGAGCAACACTTGTAGCTGAAAAGCGGTTAGGTCAAAGGAGGAAACCCCATAAACTAGTTTAGATCATGTTGGCACTCGTAGTACAGTCAGGTCAGGAGTAACCCATGGTTACTATACCATGATACCCCGCTCAGGGTGTTATTGTATTCTGCAGCACAAATCATTATTCTACACGAGCAATGATGACGACTGTCCGCCGTTGTGATACCGTAGACATGCCTTATCGTTCCGCGATAAATCAGAATAAACAAAACCGAGAGGGTTAAAGTAAAGCTCTCCCCGGGACATCGGCCGAAGCCGCCCCAACACTTGACCTCTTCCGCCCACTGCAGTCGTAGGTCTGGTATTGCCCGTAGACCATTGCCTCATTCGAACCCCGAAGGACGAATGCATCAACTGGGTAAACCCAGCAGGACACGCCGGGACAATATTGCTGAAATACATCGGCCAAGAATCGATACCCGGACCTTTCGCGTATGAGACTCCCGCTCAACCGAGCGGACAAGGGATGTAACCGAGCGGGTATTCTCGTACCCGTATTCAGAGGTCCGGCGCAACGCGTGCGCATGTATCGTCGTCAGTACTGGTAGCTGCCGCCCGCCAGCCGCTGTATGTGCGTCAGCAGCAAGCGTGCAACTTCACATACCATAGTGCCTCCGCCCGCACGTCCTCGCGGCGACCGCAGAGACCGCCCGCCATAGGTGTCCCTAATAAAGTAAACTAAGCAGCTCATGTATCCGCTCGCAAGCTGTCTTGTGGGAGCATTGCCGCAACCATACATTATTGGCGGTCAACGAACACACCTCGTTACATCGTATGTTGCCGCGCTTCGGTGTGCATATTAAAGCGCACTATGCGCATGGCGACTATGCGCCGCTGGCAAGGACTTTCGTCTTTCCGGCGAGACAACTCGTTGGCGGCGGCGTTTTTGTTCGATGGTGCAATTATGGAGGCTAAGGACAACACGAGTGAGCAAAGGCAGCAGCGACGGGCGGAGGCAAAGCTACATAATCTCGACGCCGCGATGGCCAACTGCGACATCAACGACATCCCACAGAACACCGTCGCGGCTACTGTGTCGTTTGGCATGCGAGTTGTTGTTGGTGGGATAATCGAGATGCGTCAAGCATGGCTGCCTGGCGTGGTTGCGCCTTACGAGGCCGAGTCTCAGCTTGCATGGCTCGCGAAACCCCGTGACATCGTGAAGGGCGTCACAACGGTTGATGGCGATGTCGTGGTGCATGATGAGGCGGTGTCACATGTGTACCTCATCAATTTTGAGCTTAGCAACTGCGGATGTGTTGCTGTCTCTTAGGCATAATTCTGCGACCCAGAAACTTGGACGCATACTCGTGAATCTGAGGGACAGCTTCTCACTATCATTGGCCGCCGCTCAAATTCTTTGAGGTTCTATTGCGTTTGGCTGTGGCGATGGTTGTGACTACGGCACCAAGTAAGGTCGCAAGTGCTAGGCATGCGAAAGCCATCGACGCTATCCGGCAATGCGGCCTCGATTCCGACAAGCTGGGTGACTATATGCACAACCTAAACTCCGAGGTGATGGTGTCGGATTCGTGGACAAAGACAGCCAAGCTTGCCGATGGGCATCTAAGCACGCCTACGCATTTGACGAGCGCACTGGCCAAATGTCCACAGAAAGTAATTGCATGTGGAGAGAGTGCAAATTGAATACCCGAAACTTTGCAAAAATATCCTCGTGGACGAGCAACTGCTACGTGCTATGGGTGACACGGATGATGGCGGCAATGTGTACGAACTGCCAACTATGATTGTGGGGGTTGTTGCCGCCAACATATATAGCATTGTCAAACCGGTTGGAGCCAGTACATCTGCTAGTAAATAAAGTTAAACCAGTTCGGCGCTTCACAATAAGGGTGTATATATGAAAGCATCCCTTTGCCTACATGAACGTCCTTGGTCAAACGTCACGGCGCACCTACACAGCAAGTGCCTAATCGGAGATATAGCGAAATGTGAATTTCGCGGTACGTTATTTAGTACTATAGAATAGTGTAGCGAATCATGCTTATCGCTTATTTCCCGGTATATTTTGCTCGTGTGCTGCGTAGCAATGCGCGGAAACGGCCTCGTGTCGGCCGCACATGCGGACGGGCAATGCCCGTTCGGCTCACGGAGGGAGGTTATGCTCACGGCCACATGCCCGTGCCGAACGGGCCGCACCACCTGCCCTAGAAATAGGATAGGTCCATGGCCTATCTCATGGGGATGCTATGCAGAAAATTGAGCTAGAGGTCGGGGGCTCCAGGGACGGTGCCCCATCTGCCCTCCCCGATTATACGAAACCATACGATATTGGAACTTGCGTTTTCGGAAATACACTCCCGGCCTCAACCCATCCCGCGGGAGCGGCTGAGGCAGCTCTCTACTTATCGATAGTATGAGCGCTAGTAGAGGCCCATACGCAGGGCTAACACCCGCTGGCGGAAAGTTTGCGGTCAATCTCGGTCGATCCCCTCCCGATGGGGCCGATCGACGCGGATTTTCCGCGCTCTCGACCCCCTCCCGCAAAGGCATCCCCTGCCACCCGCAGCTTATTGTTTAGCCCGCCGCACATGTACCATCCAATGGCCTAGCTCCTAGGGGTGCGGTACATCCCATGAGTGGCCCGGAGGTGGTCGGTGCGCGCGATGCCCCATTTTCCCCGTATTTTTGAGCCGAGATTAGATAAACGGGCTGAATGGGGGGCCGGTCAACCACCATCCGTAGATGAGTGATCGACGCGCCACCCATCTACGTACGCGCGATCGCTTGCCGAAGGCCCTAAACCCATATGCTAGCGATAGAGACCAATATGGGTCGATTCGCCTGGCTATAGGTACACCGCGGGAGCTGATGGAGTAACGGGTAGCTGTGATTATCTTTAAAACTAGCGGAAATACGGTTCACGGGCGGAGGTGAGACACGGGCTGAATCGCAAAATTCTTCACCCGTGCCTCACCAAATCGTCCCACACGACTCGGCCCATATCCCACCCCTAACCCCTAAAGGCCATGGGTAGTGGTCTAGCGATTCTCGTTCATGTCGTGTGAACTCCTATTCACCGATTCGGGGGTGGGGTGGAGGCGGTCCTTGTACGGGTACATGAGATACCGTACGCGCGGTATATATCGCTGAGTTTAAACACCGTGCTGCGCAAGTGCGCCGTGACCATGTCGGTGTTGGGGCCGCGGTAGGTCCGCAGCCGCTCCGCTGCACTACGATCATGGTTGAAGAGGTCGTACATAGCGTGGAGAGTCTCAACGCTCTCTATTCCGGCGAGGTCCTTCACTATCGCAATGTACCGCAACTCGGGGTCCATTAGAGAATCCTAGGAGAGGCGGCAATCGAGGAGGAAATGTTTTAAACTAGTTTGTGTGGTTTCTCTGTCTGTACGGGATAGCCATGGCGCGGCGCCTGTAGCGCGCGTATGCGCGCACATTATTGCGGGGGCCGGTGAGGGCCACCACCTGCCACCACTACGGTGGACCGACCGGTCGTTCTCATTCGCTGTGGCACGCGCCATCGAGCGCACCACAGCAAAGTCGCGGCATTTTTGCCGCGCAGGGGGGCGGTCTTCCGCCATCGTACCATGTGCGGTGAGCGAAGCCTTTCGCCACCCCCCCCCCCCTCCCGTTAGGGTTTCTGTGGTTCATGGACGCGCGCCGCTCGCGACGTGGTAAACACTACCCGCAAACGATCTACTGATTACTCGCCCAACGCGAGGAGAGGACGAAGCCGCAGCGCTTCCCCATTCAGTGGAAGGTCCAAGCCTTTCGACCAGTGTCGACCAACGGTAACCCATGGCTACGCCCCCCCCCCCCCCCCGAGTGGGCATGGCTCGATCCGCACGTAATATTGGCCCCTACTCGGCGTAGGTAGTGTCGCGACGCGCTCCGATTGGGGCGCATGCCGGCGCGCATGCATGCTCGTCGTCTAGTACTTATTCGACAGTACACTGCCAGTGGCCAAGCCAGCGCCCAGTGGCACATGGCTACTCCCACGCCGAGGCACTTCTAATGTGCCGCGCACCGTGGACCCTGACGCCGACGCGAACATGGCTATCATAGCGACATGGCGCTCTGCTCGCCCCCCTCGCGATATCCATCGCGCCAATACATCTATTACCCCCGACTCCCCCTTTATGAGACATCGCGTCCGTCGTAAGCTCGGCAAGTGGCAAGCCGCTGGTGCGAATCGCAATTTTATCAATTGGATATGTAGAGGTGTACGCGTTCCTTTCTTGGACGGGCTTGCCCCACCTTCTTTTCACCAGGGGGTGTCAATGGGGGATGCTACTCCGGCCCAACTGGAGTTTATGAACGGTGAATTGGCTCGCTCTATTCTAGCCGTTGGGGCATGGGAGCGAGGCTACTGCGCAAAATGGCTGTCTCGGTTGTTCTTGGTTGCTAGGCTTGGAACAAACAAATGGAGGCTCATCATTGACCTTCACCCCCGGAAACGCTATTGCGAGACGCAAGATCTTTCGTTCGAGACGCTTCCGCATTTACGCAATCTGGCACGCCCTGGGATTACATGTTGCATATGAACATTCATGATGGTTTTACACGGTTGGAGTCGTCGCCCCTGGGGAGAAGGACTTTTCACTGTCGATTACCTCATGTCGATTAAATCGCCCCTGCCCGCTTTGTCTACCTCCGTGAGCTGCATGGTGTGCTCAAGACTCGCGACTCTTGGTCCGGCCTCGTAATCGTTAAGCTCACCCCCCAGCTCTAACGTGATCTGCAATAATGATGGGTGGGCGTGCCCAACCAACACTACGACGGCCGCCCCACTCACTACCGCCCCGTCGAAACCGGTTCCATGCACGTCGTTCGTCCTACGGTTGGGGTGCCGTTATGAACGAACACCATGAGACTCGGGGCTTTTGGTACGGCGATGATCGCTTTGCGCACATTACCTTGAAAGAGCTCAACGCCGTCCGTTTGGCTATTGAGTCCTTCCTCCCCATTCTCTGCAATCGTGACGCCACACTACCCGCTTCCACGAGGGTAACCAATAAGCGGTTGTCGACGTCCTCGCCAACCTCACCTCTCGCTCCCCGCGCCTCATGGCTGAGATACGCAAAACATGGTACCTCATGGACACGCGCGGCACTACCCTATTCGTGCGCTGCATCCGTTTTGCGGCGAATATCTAGGCTGACCGCCTCAGTCGCGAGGTTGACTGCAACGACTGGCAATTCAACCCTCGTTGATTCGCCTCGCTCACTGCTAAGTGGGGGGCATGCACTACCATCGACCGCTTCGCGACGTCCGAAAACGCCCTCCTACCCCGCTACAACGCCCACTGGCGTGACCCGCGGTGCGAGGCCGTCGACGTCCTGCGCCTCTCCGACGTTATTGCATGGCGTTGCGAACGTAACTACCGGTGTAAACCCATGGAACCTCATCGACGATCTTGTTTCCAAACCGGAGTCCAGCGGTGCCCCAGCCGTCGTCATTGTTCCCTACTACTGGCATGACAAAGCTTGGTTCCAACTCCTCTCGGAGATATGCTCCGACATGCGCTCTTGGAATGACGGCGCGACCTCTTCATTCATGGCCGTACTGGCGACCGCCTTCCCTCCGGGGCACCCCGCTGGCCTGTCGTTTGATCAGTACAGGTTCAGTCCTGTACATGTGGCTGTAGTTCGTGAAATCTACATAACATGTAGCCGACATGTAGCGACTACCGGTAGTAAGCCGCCACGCCGCGGACGGTACAGGTCTGATCTAAACTAGTTTATGGGGTTTCCTCCCTTGACCTAACCGCTTTTCAACTACAAGTGCTGCTCAGTGGTACGGGAACTAGGCACCTGTCGTTGCGCCCTTTTTGGGAGTAGACATAAAAGCAGCCATAACAGCTGAGCCTGCCATCTTCCAGTTTTCGCTGCGTTCCACGCAGCGATGTTAAAGCTGTCTCGTAACATGTTGCGAGCAAGGTCACCCCAGGTTGTTCAAGACCACACCCGGCTCACCACCCGAGTGTGATATTCTCATCCGCACGCCCGTGCGTTACCATGCCATATGGAGAAGAACCCGTCGTTGAGCCGACGCTCGAGTCGCTACACGCAGACGTGAAGGCCCAGTCTACATTACTGCGAGAGCTTGCTATAGCAACGGCCCAACTTACGGCTCGTGAGCGCGTTGTTGATGGAGATGAGGCACATGGCTCCGGTTCCGGGCAGCGCATCGCGGGACAACCGACAGGCGGCGGGGGAGCCGCACAGCGCCCCGACTTGCTAGAGCTAGCCCAGAGCGGCCGTGTCGGAGCAAAATCCGTGAGTGACGAGGATGACTACCTCGCGGTGCCAGAACTACTGCAGCGAGCAGAGTCAGGTTACGAGGCCGTTCGACCGGTCAGCCCGGTGCCTGGGCTCTTCCCCTTGAGCACCGACCTAACGAACGAGTACCTCAAGCAGGATGACCGGCGTCTGCCGGCCCAGGAGGACTATCTATGGATGTCGTGTTTCGGGGCTCTCGACGAGCTGCTGCCTTACGTCCCTGCTGCCATTCAGGACTTCACCCCCTACCTCGCGAGAGCTCGGAACCACGCCGAAGCCATCGACAAAGCGTTTCGCTTTCGTTTGACCTTCCTACGGAGGCTTAATGAGGTCAAGCGTGTGCACGGTGACCAAGGTGTTCTGAACGTGCTGCGAGCTCAGCACTTTCAGCCTGCTTCTGAGCATCAGGGTTCCGCGATTTTTGGGGACCTCATGAGGGACTACGAGCGTCGCGTCTTCGAGGCGACTGTATGTGGCCATCAGCGCCAAGGCAACCGCTAATGCTCGGGTGGCGGCAGCAACTGCAAGTCGCGGACGTGGACGAGGACGTGGCGGTGGACGCGGGCGTGGCCGCGAAGGTGAGCACGAGTGACGGTGTGGGGCGCCTTTCGTCGGAGCTGCTGGAGCCTTGCGAGGCCACCTTTCGGTGACCGCCGCAAAACGCACCCTAGGAGCTCAACGACGGGATGAGCGCCATGTGTCTGGACCTGCCCCCCCCCCCCCCCCCCACCTTACAGACTTCATTTAGACCTTCCTCGGTACGGCGCTTCTTACAACTTCAGCCGAGTGCGGCTCAACCATCCGCACACCTGCACATGGCGGCTCAACCAACCGCCTCCCGTACCATCTCATCACTGCGTCCGTCGGTTGTCACACTGCGTACTACATCTGGTTCGCAACGACCAAGCTTCGCGCGTGTACGTTATGCGCGTGACATGCGCTACGAGCGCGAAGGGCGCGCGGGGCGGCCCTCCTACCTGAACCTAGCCCCGCAAACCCGTACTGGTGCTACTGCAAACCCGTCCAGCAACTACCGGCCAGCCGCCGGGAATCTAGCCGCTGCTGCCGAGTACTTTGCGAATAGTAGTCGCACCTCTGGAACTCTGTCGTAAAACGACGCACTTACGTAATTGACGAGCCCGAAGCTGCCGCTCCCTGGGCTGCTTCACTGCGATCTCGATTGCATGATGCTTTCGGCTCAGACGAGCTAGGACTACGGACACTCGACCTGCTCTCCAGCTCCCTCACCGCTAAGACACTCAAGAGCTACGCCGGCAGACTGTCTCCGTTCGCGGAGTTCTGCCACGACTCCGAAAACATCAGCCCGCTGGAGGCGACCACTGCTACTGTCGTTCGGTACATACGTTGCCAGGATTGGTGAGCGAGGGCACATTGGAGCTAAGTCACTGCAACCCTACCTATCTGCAATCAACACGTTCTTCGAGCTGCACAACCTCGACCCAATCTCCAAGGACAACCTACACCTCACTTCGGCAAGGCGTGGGCTGATGCTGCGGCAGCGTCGTTTGGAAGCCGCCCCTTTGCGAGTTCCTCTGCCTGCTGAAATAGCTTACCGCTTCGTCACAAAGGCCGAGCCGATTGCGTCTGCTCCCACCCCAGAGTACCAACACGACTTCCGAGCCCTCGTGGCCCCGGTTGTCAACTTAATGTTCTTTGCCAGAGGACTTACTGGCGTCTCCTGCCGAGTGCGGGATGTGCATGTCGACGATTACAGCATTACCCTGCAAGTGTACCGCAAGAAAGGCCGCGCTGGCCGACGGGGACATGACGACCTGCGCGTACTTCTCCTTCCGGTGTCAGAGCACCCCCGAGTTGCACGTCTCCTGCACCACTTCATCGACACGGTACAGTCTGTTCCCATGGTTACTGTTGCCTTGGCTGAAACAAACTTCTGGGCGGTCACCCCGAGCGAGCAGCCAAAACCTTGGACTGCCGCTACAATGTCGGACTGGTTGTCTACAACCGTCCGTCTTGTCGGTGCCGCCCCTCCCGCCGGCACTTCCTGGACCTCACACAGCCTTCGCAAGGGAGCAACGTCTGCGGCCAACGCCATCGGAGTACCACTGTCCCACATTCGCTACCAAGGCGGATGGGCCACTAACTCCCACGTCATTCTGGACTACATCGACCCCAACGGTCTTCCTTCACCTGGCGCGTGGTTCTTCTTTTGCCACATCGCCCCCCTCCGCCACTTCCAAGTCCAACAGGACTCCGCAGCGGTGGCCTTCCCGGTGCCTCCTTCATGACCTGGCGCTACCCCTTCTCCGTCAATCGACCTCTCTCTCCGTTCGCTCATGACTGGCAAAACCAGACTCAACTTGAAATGATCTAAACTAGTTTATGGGGTTTCCTCCCTTGACCTAACCGGTTTTCAGCTACAAGTGCTGCTCAGTGGTACGGGAACTAGGCACCTGTCGTTGCGCCCTTTTTGGGTGCAGCACGAGTAGACATAAAAGCAGCCATAACAGCTGAGCCTGCCATTTTCCAGTTTTCGCTGCGTTCCACGCAGCGCCCCCCTGACTCCGTTTTCCCTCCACGCTTTCGCTAAACCATCCTGCCAATTTCGGCTCTTGACCATGTAAAACAGCCTGCGCGACTTGTTTGGCAAAACCAGACTCAACTTGAAACGCACCGTCTAAAAATAGATTTAGGATTACCTGTCGTAGCTACAGGTAGTAGCGACCTGCTCGTTTTTGTTTTTTTCCGCCCGTCCCCGGCCCGGGACGACCTTGTATATAATCATAGCAGAATTCAAATGCAGTACCAGTACCCGTACTGGTACCTTGTAGCGAATACTGTACAGTATCAGTGTACCAACGCGTGGTTCGTGGCTTATCGTGCACTCCCGCGCGGATACGAGAGCTGTACAGTACTACCGGCTGACCGGTCATCGACCTGCTGCCTCGCTGGCGGCCGGCCGCGGCCGCGGTTGGAACGCGCGTCACGCGACCCGTTCTGGGGCGGCCGGCTCGGCACCGCGCCCGCCCGGCAGCAGCGAGCAGACCGTGGATACAAAAAGCGGCGGCCTTCGAATGCCCGCGCCAGAACACTCCGGACAGCGCGTCTTCAACACGCCGTTGTTCCACAAGTGTCACCTTCTAGCCTACAACACCTGCTTCTCGCTTCTTTAAGCACCAACACCACATCATGAGAGAAGTGATTTCCATCCACATTGGCCAGGCCGGCATCCAGACCGGTAACGCCTGCTGGGAGCTGTACTGTCTGGAGCATGGCATCCAGGTGCGACCTCACGACCCGCCCGACGCCTGTCCCCACATGTGCCGACCCTTCCCTCTCCTCTCTACATGCATAGAACCACCCACCAGCCCGCACACCCACCAGCCGCTCTAACTTGATCGACCCTAATTTTATCTCTCCGGCCCTCGACGCCTCGCGCCCAGTCTACGGAGCGCTGCCGTTGACATTGACATTCACTCCACGACCAGACAAACTCTCTCACTATGTCTGCCACCTCTCGTTGTGCACTTCTTTCTTCTGTCAACCGGCGCGCCCCGTCGCCAAAGGCCTGCCCTGGGCTGCCAAGCTGTTCGTCCCCGTCGTACCTCAATCCTGTCTGTGTCCGTCGTTTGCCTGAAGGCTGTCGCCTTTGTCGCTGCTGGGCAACGAAAGTCTCAGCACCGCTGGCAAGATTTTATTTTTGTCGTCTTCGTCGTTTCGCCCTGTCAGATCTGGAACCTTTCTCAGCCTGTGTCTGGTCTATCTGCCGCTACGACGTCTCTCACACTATGTGATCGATGGAGTACTCCCTATCAGCAGTCGTGTTTTACGCCCGGCCTCAACCCCCTGTCGCCGCCTTTTCAGTCACGGCGGTTGCCATCTGAGTTCCAGGGCTCCGACCGAAACGTTTCCGAAAGAATCTCGTCGTCTCCGCCCCTTCCGACGCAAGTGCGCCTGTTTGCTCACATGTGCCCACTCTTTGCCCGCACTAATCAAATTGCTCCCCTGCGTTTGTCTTCCTTTACAGCCCGATGGCCAGATGCCCAGCGACAAGACCATCGGCGGCGGCGACGATGCCTTCAACACCTTCTTCTCTGAGACTGGTGCTGGCAAGCACGTCCCCCGCGCGGTCTTCATCGACCTGGAGCCCACCGTCATTGACGAGGTCCGCACCGGCACCTACCGCCAGCTGTTCCACCCCGAGCAGCTGATCTCCGGTAAGGAGGATGCCGCCAACAACTTCGCCCGTGGCCACTACACCATTGGCAAGGAGATTGTCGACCTGTGCCTGGACCGCATCCGCAAGCTGTCCGACAACTGCACTGGCCTCCAGGGCTTCCTGGTCTTCAATGCCGTGGGCGGTGGCACTGGCTCCGGCCTGGGCTCCCTGCTCCTTGAACGCCTGTCCGTTGACTACGGCAAGAAGTCCAAGCTCGGCTTCACCATCTACCCCTCGCCCCAGGTCTCCACTGCGGTTGTGGAGCCCTACAACTCTGTGCTGTCCACCCACTCCCTGCTGGAGCACACCGATGTTGCCGTCATGCTCGACAACGAGGCGGTGTACGACATCTGCCGTCGCTCCCTGGACATTGAGCGCCCTACCTACACCAACCTGAACCGTCTCGTCGCTCAGGTCATCTCTTCTCTGACCGCGTCCCTGCGCTTCGATGGTGCCCTGAACGTGGATGTGACTGAGTTCCAGACCAACCTGGTGCCCTACCCCCGCATCCATTTCATGCTCTCGTCCTACGCCCCCGTCATCTCGGCGGAGAAGGCTTACCACGAGCAGCTGTCTGTGGCCGAGATCACCAACTCCACCTTTGAGCCCGCCTCCATGATGGCCAAGTGCGACCCCCGCCACGGCAAGTACATGGCCTGCTGCCTGATGTACCGCGGTGACGTCGTCCCCAAGGATGTCAACGCCGCTGTGGCCACCATCAAGACCAAGCGCACCATTCAGTTTGTTGACTGGTGCCCGACTGGCTTCAAGTGTGGCATCAACTACCAGCCCCCCACCGTTGTGCCGGGCGGTGACCTTGCCAAGGTGCAGCGCGCCGTGTGCATGGTCTCCAACTCGACCGCTATCGCAGAGGTGTTCTCCCGCCTGGACCACAAGTTTGATCTCATGTACGCCAAGCGTGCCTTCGTTCACTGGTACGTCGGTGAGGGTATGGAGGAGGGTGAGTTCTCTGAGGCCCGTGAGGACCTGGCTGCCCTGGAGAAGGACTACGAGGAGGTTGGCGCCGAATCCGCTGAGGGTGATGGCGAGGAGGAGGGCGAGGAGTACTAGATTGCTCCCTCCCAGCCCCATGAGACTGCTCCAGAGCCAGTCTCATGAAGTCACATGATGATTTATTAGCTGCAGTGTTTGTATTGTAAACTGATCAATCCTGTGACCAACATCATTTGGTGTACGGCGTCGATTGCCATTCCTCTGCTTTGTATGATAATGCCCTATGGAGCATTTTACTTTCACAACCCTGCTGATTCACCATCATCGGTATCACAGCGGAGCCCCCCGGCGCCCCTGTCAGAAAACGCGGCAGCATTGAGAAACCGCGAAACCTGCTTAGTGCAATAAGCTTATATGGGGAAATCGCAAATATTATTGGGCAGCGAGTACGCAAGCACCACAGAACGTGACGGGCAAGAGTATTGCGTGCCAAGCTTGCACGTAATCGCATCATGCATGAATGACAAATAATGACGGAGCTGCTGCTCTTACATTAGTAACGGGCGATTCCAGTAAGGCACAATACAGGGGAAGATACAGTAGTAGGGAGGGCACATTCTTCCCCCCGCCCGGCCCCTGCACACTTCATCACGCGCCTCTACCGCGAACACCAGCAGCAGCAACCATTGTATCGAGTTCCCGCCCGGAGTGAAGTTGATAGTTCATGTTTACAATCAGGGCTGTACGTTTCTTTCGGCCCTCAAATATCTACTCGCCAGTTGATTTCGCAAGAGCATCTGTCCCACTCAGTATCTGAAGAAAAGGGTTCCTCATGACGGATCTTTGCGCCACTAGTCCAACACAAGCCACGCGCCTCGGCAGCACTTCTTACCCCCGGCGATTAGCGCCCGCCTGCGATTGCAAATGTGCCCACCCGCACTGTTCGCGCACGCTGCTGGCATTGCGCTGCATGATGGACAAATTTGAAATCGGAGTTTGAATTTCTCACAACTTTGTACTTGCTCAGTCTTTCATGCTCGACAGGCCAGTTGTCTTCCGGCCCGGCTGCACAAACCCGCATAGGGTCCAATAGTTCAAGCGCGTAGCGTGCAGTCCTCCGAAGGCCAGGTTGGTGGACAAATAGACGTGTTTTTGCTGCTGCTGCTGCTGCTGCATGCTGAGTGTGGCGGCGGTCGTCCCTGTACTCTTCCCTCACCTCGCCGCTCTGCGCCCCGGACAACAATACTATATATCCAGGCATATTGTGATAATTTCAGTGAAAGTCACTAGTACGAGTGTCCAGCCGGGAGCCGCGCAGTCAACAGCAAATCCACGAGATGGGATAGACCTTCCTAAAGCAGCTGCGGCCCTGCTTGATCCCACCAGGCAAGTTTGCATCCGCTGGTACTGTCAAATTGACACCCTGTGAATGCCTGATGGACTTGGCTGAGATGGATTGGCTGCTGCGCCCCCGATGCCGGCACCGCACCGCAGCCCTGCATTTGTGCGGCTCACCTCCAAAACGAACCTGGCTGAGACATCTGCGGATTGTCTTACCGCCAAGCTCAAGGTTGACCCACTCCCATCTCACTCCGCCTTTGCCGAAGTGGCTGCGCTGTGTGCAGTAGCTGTCAGGGTGGCACTAACTCTGCAATCCTGCAGGATGGGCTTGCTGTAGAAACGGTGACCATGCTGTGGGATTCCGAGCGCGAGTCCGTCTCGAGCAAGATGGGGGATGGCGAGGATGCTGACTGATGCCGTGGCCGAAACCCAAGCAATCAGTCAGGATTGGCCACTGTGACGACGCTTCTACCACCATATGCGCTGCTGCTACTCTCAGAGGCTGCACTGCATCACAGGTACCTGGGACCTTGTGGGGAATCTGCACGCAGGGGGCATTGTGGAGCTGCTGCTGCACGCGCTGCAACATGCCCCCCGCATCCCCAACGTAGTGTTCACGGGGTTAGGCCGAAGCTGTGGATGGCATGGTATATGGGCCCAGGCAATGCAGTTGCTCTAGTCAGCTGACTCTGGGCCTGGTGCTCCTCCCGCAGCATGAGAGAACCGATGAACAACTGGGCGGCTGTGATGGACGCTGTCAAGATGATGACGGATCCGCGGCTTTTGTGGTAGGCCACTCCCGCGGCTTGGGCATGTGCTTGCGCCTTCGCTGAACTTGTCACACTTACCGCAGAGCTGCGGTGCCATTGAGCATACGGACATCTCTGTCACCCCGCAGGCTTGTCCCCGAAGCACGTGACTGTGTGGTGTCGCGCATTCAGAGCATGCACCAAGCCCCGCACGGTGTTCGCCTGGGGCTCTCCCTACAGGCAACCAACCAGGAGCTGAGGCACTCAATTGTGCCAAGCGCAAAGGTGGGATGCTTTGCGGTGACGCCTGTGACGCCACAGAGGGAGTGTGAGTGTATGTGTGTGTGTGTAAGGGGGAGGGGGGGGGGGGGGGGGGGGGCAACATGCTTACACGACTGCTTCAACCTCGCGGCCGTATCCGCTGCCCAAGCTCATGGCTGCAGTATCAGAGCACCAGTCCGCGTCAAGGCAGAGGGTCGTCGTGGAGTACGTGGTATTGGCTGGAGTGAATGATGGATCGGAGCAGGCAAACGAGCTTGGGGAGCTCCTGCAGGTACACCGGCAGTCATGCCACCTCCGCCATGGAATTCCTGGGGTGACGTTTCAATCGCATGTTGCTTGTGACTGGAGGACAGGTGAGGTATGGTATCATGGACGGTTGCTATCACTGTAATGCACGGCATTTCAGCACTGCACACCTTGTTGCTGGCAGGGCATGGACGTGACTCTCAACTCGATCCCGTGGAACCCTGTCTATAGCCCGGCCAGCAGCAAAATGTCATTCAAAGCTCCATCGTTGGACGCACTGGACACCTTCCAGCATTGCACGCGAAACGATTTTGGCCTGTTCACAACCGTTTGGCAAGAGAAGGGACTGGACATATCTGGCACATGCGGGCAGCTGGTGCTTCAGTCTGGCGGTGTTATCAAGCAACAGAGTCCTAGCGGCGCAAAGGACTGTGCTTCAACGCCTGGTGTACTTTGAGACATTGAGGAACTCACAGGGTGATCGGCTGTGGAATGCGACTGCTCGCTTTCCCAAAATGGTACCAAACTTCAATTTGTGCTCTGCAAAGGCCGCCGGGTTGATCACTGCGATGCAGCTATTGACCAGCACACTTATGATTAGCAATGTTGACCTGTGACTGCAGGATGATACACCACACAAACTGGCTCCCGGTAGCCCGCCCCCTCCGATTCAGGAGGTAGCTTCAAGTGATTAGCGATTCTAGGCGAAAGGCAGGTTTCATCTTTGGGGCTGTGCGAAACACTGGTGTAATCCTTCAACTTTTTGTCTATACTGGACATGCCAGAAGTGACAAAGTGTGGCACACCCATGAGTTTATGTACTAATACTGCGGCTGCGGACTCTGCCATCGGGCAAGATTGCCAAAAACGTCGAAAGTCCAAAGACGTTCATTAAAAATGTTGCGTAGTGGGATTTGGTGTTTTTCTATTTGCCACACTAGTTACACGTGCTTGTCTACTTCAATACTCGCCGCCAAAGTCAAGCGCTTCTCTACACCAGTCTTGGACACGGTGATAGCAGCGCATATCCATTATTTTCGCCGCCGCCGAATTTGTACTGCCCCAGCTGTGCTCTTAATAGTTAGTACATTACCGTAATTCTGGTTGTAACATCCATACATGTACTGGAATTCTACAACTGCTGAGGGCCGCCACCTCGGGAGTTGCGGAGAGGACACAGATGCCGGAGGCTAGCAATGTTGGCCTAAGGGACGCCTCGTAGTCGTGCAGCTGACGAGCATCGGCAGCATCTCCCGTTGATTAGTGCCAGCTGAATAGCACAGCTCCGGCTGTAGAAAGGTCTGGCACCGGAGGGGGAAGGAGTCTCGTTGCCGGCATCTTTGTAGTTGCTCACGATCGCACCGGTTGTGAATCCTGCGGCAGCGAACGCGTTCCGGTTGTACACCAGGTGTTGTGTGCAAGGAGGCACCCTTTCACACCGGGGGCATCAACTGTAGTGCTGGCTCAACAGTCATCCGCGAAAGAGAGTCTGAAGGGGACCGGTGTCAAGTCGAAGACCTGGCGAACACGGTGTTTCCTCGGGGCGTCCGGTGCCCGAAGTCCCTTTGTGCCGCTGATACGGCGAGGTGTGACAGGTGAGCCGGGTAAGGATGTCTCCGTGTCAGCGGCGCGGGTCTTATCTGACTGGGGCACCACAGCCAGCAAGGTCGATAGTTGGTCGTCACTCAAAGTAATGTACTTCGAGGCACGGAGCTTGGTTCCGAAGAGAGGAGAACTGGTGTCGGTGACGCTGTCGTAACTCGTGGACGCGCACGGCGTGCGGCGGATAGAGTGACACATCACGTACGTGATTAAAGATATAGTCGCAGGGGCAGAGCTAGGACAATATGGTAGAACGCTGCTTGTGAATTATGTGAGTGCCGCAATTTCTGCCGGGGGTGGGGATGGGGTTGTGTGTGTGTGTGTGTTGGGGGGGGGGGGGGTTGGGGGGGGGGTGTTTCCGCGTTTCGTTATCCACAGGTGCGAACTGGTATTTTGGCCTTTCGCTCCTCGCTACAGGTAGTTTATATATGTATGGTCGCGCCAACGGTGATGAGCATACGCCTGACATATTGATAGTAACCAATCCAGTCACTACTACTGGCTGGTACTGAGGATCAATATCACAGCACAGCGTCTCGCTCTGCTCACCGTAACGTACCGGTACCAATTCCGTTCCCGGTATACGGGTACTCGACATCATTCTCGTAATCATCGTCCATGTAGTCAGATTGATTATGCCCGTGTACCGCTGTAGGTACATGTATCGACCAGGCGACCAGTACTACCGTGCCTGGATACCTCCGCCCCCGTAACCCCGAAACCCCGCGTTCGTGTAATATTCATTCGTTGCAATGTCGCTACCATTGGTGTACGGCGGGTCGGGCTGATATGTAGTCGATACGGGTATTGTAATAGGAGGTACGGGGGTATAGGTGCCTCGCATGTACGGTCAGACCTACGGTACCGGTACTGGTATGTTGGTATGTATCTCGTACAGTCATACTTGTGCCGCCCCCGCGCGATACCGATACGCGTCGTCGTACCGCAACATGGATGGGTGCTCACGCGGCACGAATATAACATATTTTACGAACGCGTGACGTGTACTCTTTAAAGGTATGGGTGCCTCGCATGTAAGGTCAGACCTACGGTACCGGTGCTCGTATGTTGGTATGTAGCGACTATCTCGTACAGGTAGTCATACTTCTGCCGCCCCCGCGCGATAACAATACGCGTCGTCGTACCGCAACATGGATGGGGCCCACGCGGCACCAATACAATATATTTTAAGAAAGCGTGACGTGTAATCTTTAGTAATCCCGTTTTTGTTGGGGTACCGTAGATCCGCGCGCCACAGGTGATGGCTTTCTTACTGGTTCTTATCTTCGTTGTAACATCGTAATTTATTGAATTGAAATTTCGAAATGAAATTGTATCGGGACCCAGATGCGGGTGTCGCCCCGACAACTAAATGTGAACCCGAATTTAGGCTCTCAGAAATGGGGTGCTCGCGAATGCTCACACTCATCGTGATGAGATCGTGATGCAGTCGTCTGGACCAAGAAGCATATATCGCGTTTTCATGTTCTGATCTAAACTAGTTTATGGGGTTTCCATCCTTGACCTAACCGCTTTGTAGCTACAAGTGCTGCGCAATGGTACGGGAACTAGTAACTGTTGTTGCGCCCTTGTTGGGTGCAGCACGAGTAGACATAAAAGCAGCCAGAACAGCTGAGCCTGCCATCTTCCAGTTTTCGCTGCGTTCCACGCAGCGCCCCCCCTGACTCCGTTTTCCCTCCACGCTTTCGCTAAACCATCCTGCCAATTTCGGCTCTTGACCGTGTAAAACAGCCTGCGCGACCTTTTTGGCAAAACCAGACTCAACTTTGAAATTGCTCTTCTTACAGTGGGGTCGGCACCCGCGCGTAGCCCATCTCGCTGACTGTACGGGTAATGAGTTGTAAATCCTTACGACATCACCTGATGCCGCGGCCGGGCGCGCGCGGCCGAGGGGACCGGCACCGCCGGTAATAAGGTAACGCGGCAACACAAAAGCGCAACGTGTTGTCCGCGCTGGCGCGTCGCGGGAGTGACTCATCCGGGGTCATGCGGCGGCCGCAAACCCCTGTCGGCGCGTGATTACATTCGTGTTAGCGACTACCTGCATCATGTTCGGTCGGCGAAAGCTATTTACCTTACCGGCACTTTGGTGATAATTCGCGACAATTAATTGCTCTCTAGCAGCGCGGTATTTAATTCCCACTATACGGGTACAGGTACCCGATACCTGACATTTCCAAGTTGAGTCTGGTTTTGCCAAAACGATCGCGCAAGCTGTTTTACACGAGTGAGCCGAAATTGGCAGGAAGGTTCAGTCAAAACATGGAGGGAAAAAGGAGTCCCTGAGGGGGCGCGCTGCGTGTAACGCAGCGAAACTGGAAGATGGCAGGCTCAGCTGTTATGGCTGCTTTTATGTCTACTCGTGCTGCACCCAAAAAGCGCGCAACGATAGATGCCTAGTAACCCGTGCCATTGAGCAGCGCGGTAGCCGGAAAAGCGGTTAGGCAAAAAAGGAACCCATTAACAAGTTTAGAACATTTCAAAGGTGAGTGTGGTTTTGCCAGTGATGAGCGAACGGAGAGAGCGGTATATTGACGGAGAAGGGGTAGCGCCAGGTCATGAAGGGGGCACCGGGAAGGCCACTGCCGCGGAGTCTTGTTGGACTTGGAAGTGGCGGAGGGTTGCGATGTGACCGAAGAAGAACTTACTACGCGAAGGAAGGACGTTGGGGTCGATGCAGTCCAGAACTACGTCGGAGTTAGTGGGCCAGCCGCCTTGGTAGCGAATGTGGGACAGTGAAGTTCCGATGGCGTTAGCGGCAGATGTGCGACAGTCTTGGGTGCCTCACGCAGGTCAAGCAGACAAGGCTGTCGTAAACACACAGAAGGCAGCAGAGAGAGAAAGAAACAATGGTTACAACGTTGTCACCACCCGCCGCTATTTATGCGTATGTATGGCTAGCTCACAGCTAGCCACCACCAAGCGGCACGCGCACTGCTAAGCGCGTCACCGTGGAGAGTCGTGCCTTGAAGTGTCGAACAGGAGGTCGTCGCTTAGAGACCTCCGCACATGTAGTTGACACATCAGTTTATACACAAGTATACAACTGATGTTACAGAGGCAGGTGCATTTATACATATATGCCCGCTACGGGTACGCACATGCGTATTATCCCGTAACTACTACTGAACAGTGTACCGGTACCAGTAGGACTCATCTCATGATTCATCATCCACCAGTACTCGTATTGTGGCGCGTGACACACGCGCTCACACATACGATACAGCAGCAGGTACTCGTACATGAATGATGCTACGATCATACAGTACCCGTACAGAGTATGCCATTATTGTCACAGCACTACATCTCTCCCCCCTTGACAACAGTGTGAAATAGCATTCCACAGGCAGTTTAATTTGCAGTCGGCACACGTGCCGGGTATTTATGCATATGCTCCACAAATTCAGGTGACTTTACAAAGTCCAACCATTTGGGAGTAGCCATAAAATCCTGCAATGCTATTGTCCTTTTAACATCAAACAAACGATGCCAAACAGGGGCAATAGACTCATCCGCAAAGTGAACAAGAAATTGCAACTGAGTACCACGTAAACCGGGCATGGAACCGATCTTAACGCTGGTATTCTTGTCAATCTCATACTCATCATCAGAGTCGTCACCGGTACCAACAACAAGAGGTACATGCGGGCGCAACGGCGCAGTGGGACAGGGTCTCAAGTTATTAACATGAAATACTGGGTGCAACTTAACACCAGCAGGTAATTTCAGTCGATAACTATGACCGCCAATTTTCTCTACAATAGAAAATGGGCCAAGCTGCTTGTCCATCAGCTTTTTGCAAGGCTGACCTTTGACCTTAAGCAGACGGGTATCCACAGATACTCTATCTCCAACATTGAAGATAGGAGGATTGCGCTGTTGCCTAACACTAGGACGAACAGTCAATTCATCTTTATGGACAGCCAACACTGACCGAACCAACTCGTGAATCTCCTTCAGATCTTGGATACGTTGCTGAGCATCACGAGAGAATGCTATTGTTGGTCTCATACCAAACAATACATCCGGAGGCGTTTCAGGATTGAAACCATACATAACCTCAAATGGTGCATGCTCAATGCCAAGTGCTTTGTTGGAATTATACGCAACTTCCATCAATGGTAACTGGTCTACCCAGTTTGAACCATCGAAACAACAAAACGCACGAGCCAACTCAGTGACTATGGCATTAATGCGTTCAGTCAAACCATCTGTTTCAGGATGTTGGCCACTAGACATGTTCAATTTAGTGCCAAGTCTCCGCCACAGAGTTTGCCAGAATGCAGACAGGAACCGTGGATCTCTATCAGAGACGATCACACGAAGGTATTCCATGCAGCCTGAATACTTCCTTCAGAAATAATTCAGCTGCCTGTCCACCAGTCACGTTGACTGTGGTTGGAATAAAATGTGCTTGCCGGGACAGATGGCAACACACAACCAACATAGTATTATAACCATTACTCTCAGGTAACTCGGTTATAAAATCCAAACCAACCGTATGCCATGGACGTGGCGGTACTGGTAAGGGCTGTGTTGGTGCAGGTGGCTGCGGACGTGCACGAACACGCCGGCACACCGAACATTGTTCACAATAGGTTTTCACGTCATGTCGTATGCGTGTCCACCAAAAACGGTCCAAGGCACGTGCCAAGGTGCTTGCATAAGCACGGTGACCAACAGAATCATGTAGCTCATACAATATCTTATTGATGATGTCACGATTGGTTGGTATGCAAAGACGTCCATGTCTCCAAAAATAACCATCGTGCTCTACCACATGACCGGACTGCTTCCACCCCCCCCCATAAGGAGTAGAACGCGTCCTCTGCATATCCAGCCTTAATAAGGTGGAGAATATTGTCATCAAGGCTAAGTGACGACGCACTTACAGCCGACAATACCGCAGTACATGGGCGATGTTCACTCACGAGTGATTCAGCCGCGTCCGGCACATCCCCGGTCCAATATAAGCCACCGAAACCAATCGGCTTAAAATCCGGTCTACGCGACAACGGATCGGCTTCATTCCACTTGCCCTTTCGGTATGCAAGAGATATGGACCCAACAAACGGCTGCAAGTCGCGTACATAGCGCACTTGTCGCCGGTTCAACCTTTCTGCCGGTTGCCTGAGCAGATGACGCAGGGTGTCATGATCTGAGACAACAAGGAATCGACAGCACCCTTCAAGGTAACAACGCCAGTGCTTAATTGATTCACAGACAGCCAAAGCTTCCAAATCATAAGCACTGTAGGTATTACCACGCTCAGCTGCATTCAGCTTTCGCGCCCAGTAACTCACTGGTTGAGGACCTCCTCCTTGGTCCTGCAGTAGTACTGCAGCAAGCCCTACGTTGGACGCATCTGTCGCTACGGTGAACGTCGCATCCGCCCCCATGGAAGGAATGGAAAGACACGGAGCGGAAATCAGTCGCAGACGAAGGGTCTCAAAGGCTTCCTGACACGCCGGTGACCAGTCAACATGAACTGGTTTAGACTTACGCAATAAGTCAGTCAATGGTGCAGTTAAATCACTGAAATGATGAATAAACTTAGAGTAGAAATTGCAGAATTGTACAAAACTTCTGACTTCACTCTGAGTTTTAGGGACAGGCCAATCCCTAACTGCAGCCACTTTGGCCTCTGAAACAGACAACTTACCATCAGCGACGGTATACCCCAAATAATCCATAGATTGCATGCCAAAGAAACATTTCTTTAATTGCAACCTCAGATTATATTCATTCAGTTTCTCAAAAACTAAACGAAGGTGCTTTATGTGGTCATCATAATTATCTGAATATATACATATATCATCCAGATACACCACCACAAAGTCACGCAAAAATGGTCTCAAGATGTCATTCATCATGCGCTGGAAAGTGGCTGGGGCATTGCACAAACCAAATGGCATTGCAGTCCACTCCCATAGACCATCAGGTGTCTGAAACGCTGTCTTGTGGATGTCCTCCTCTGCAATGGCAACCTGCCAATAACCTGATGCTAAATCCAGATGGGTATAGCAACGGGCATTGCGGAGAGAATCCAACGTTTCATCAATTCGCGGCAAAGGATACATATCCTTTCGAGTGACCTCGTTCAGCCCACGAAAATCGACACACAACCGAAGGGATCCATCTGCCTTCTTAACAAAAAGAATAGGCGAACCAAACTCAGATTGACTAGGACGAACAAGTCCAGCGGCAATCGCATCTTTGAGTTGGCGATCCAATTCAGCACGTTCAGCGGGAGACAAACGATTAAGTCTTTGGCGTTTCATTTTGCCAGTTAACTCAATTTTGTGATCCCATGGCCGATGAACAGGCGGCCTGTTGACTGGACGCAAAATTTCAGGAAACTCGTCATACAACAAATGACGAATAGCATCCTTTTGCTCTGGTGTCATAGCATTGTCTAAATGCAGGTCAGGATCATCCTTTATAACCGACATTTCAACGACATAGAATTCAGCCAAAGAATTATGCTTAGACGCACGAGCAGTTTTGCGCATCAACTTTTGTACCCTAGTGGAAGTAATCATGCTACATGCAGGAGTACGACCCACTATTACAACAGGTACATGGGTTCCATCCATTAGAGTCATGATACGTTCCGTACCATACTTAATGGTAACTTCCGCTTCATCAAGCCAAGTTAAACCCAATACAATGTCGGAGACTTTGAGCTCACGCAGTATATAAAATACTCGATTCTCAAATACATGTCCTCCAACAGACAGAGACACAACAGTTGTATGGCAACATGAGACACGTTGACCATTAGCCAAACGGACAGGTGTTCTGGCTTTCAACTTTTGTATCTGCAAGTTGTTTCTGCGCACAAAGTCCTCAGATATAAAATCTAAAGATGCCGCATTATCAACCAGTGCATCCACAACGGCGTCATCGTTAATTGTCACATTAACTTTCAACAATGGCCTGGGGTCATCCCAACGAGTCAAAGAAGCAATCTGAGGCAAACTTTGCCTTTGCATACTCCAAAATGATGGATCAGTCACATTGACAGCATCACACTCATTTATAGACTCAGATGCACGTTCACCAATACCAACGCTAGAATCTGCAACTTTTGCAGAGTCCACGTTAAAACTCACATTTGGACTTGTGACAGTTTTAGGTACAAAGTCATCAGGAAAATCACAGTTAGCATCAACTAACCAAATGTTAACCCCATACTTTGGCGGTCTAACATCTTCCTGGACTGTGGCATTTTTATCAGACCACCTGGTGAACAGAGGTGTCTTTGCCGGGTATTGCTGCAATAGTTTCCAATGCCTTGTCAAAGCACTGAATCTATCAAATGCAGGCAATACAAACACTCCTACAGTATGTTCTTTAGCCCTACTGCGGCATTGCTCAAAATGCCTCGCAATAGACTCAGTCATATGCCATGGAGGGTGAATAAACACACGTTCATTCGACAAGTCGCGCGATAATATCGAATCTTGTTCTGAACAGAACGGCAAGTTTCGATGGGTATTCAGACCCTCATTATCCGCACAGCCCTCCAGCGTAAACTGGAACATCTCATGTAAGGGATCGAAGACTCTATCGACCAGTCGCCACTCGGCACTGACTGCAGTCTTTCTAGGCATTCGACGCCTCAGAGCCTTTACGCGACGATGAGTCGAAACTTTCCGAGCACCCGTTACACAGGCTACTGGCAAAGTCGTACCAGACTCGCGTACACTATTCGAGTTCTCATCAGTAGGCGACTCAACATAGTCGTTACTACTCTCAGAGATGACGACATCGTCACTCGAACATGTACTCGTCACAGGTATATCGTCATTCAGACGTGCATTAGACAATAATGCGGATACCTCAGGTGCCAATGACATATCGGCAACAGTAACTTCGCAGTCATGCGACTCGACAGTTACTGGACAGCATGATGTAACACAAACATCACTTACATCCCTATCTACTGAGCTGTCAGCAGCAGAATAAGGACACCCCTATTTCATCTTAGGGCAGTCTTTCAGAAGGTGAGCCTCACCACACTTAAAGCATGTTTTAGCAGCCAGATGCTTAGCATACTTCTCAGGCTCATGCATTTTGACATGATTAAGATAATCTACTATCTTTCTGCCAGGTGTTGTGGTGTTATTACCCTTCTGCTTTCCGTCGCTGGACTTCTGCCTTTTGCCGTTGTTGGTGTGGCGTCCATTGGCTGCGACAGGTGGAGCATCATCTCCACGGTTGCGCTTGCTCATGTTGGCAGCCTTGGACTTCTTCCTGGAGTCATGTCCTCCATTGCCATTGCCAGCAGGATGTCCATTGGCCACAGGCTTAGCCGCATTGCCAAGCGCCTTGTTGCTCCCAACCATCGCCGTTGTATACTGCTGTAGCTCAGCGAGTGTCGATGGTTGTCCAGCTCGCTTCTGGTCAGTCACAAACTTATGGGCAATCTCTTTAAGCTTATTGTGACTCAATGCAGATGCAAACTTAAGGACCATGAACTCATCAGGAAAGGTTAGTCTGGTCCTTGCTAGGACATCGTTGAAGGTCTGCACAAAGTCCTTATAATCCAACGGAGAGTCTTGGGGACCAGCAGACACCTGCTTGATGCCATCAAGCTCTATGCATGCATCATGCACTATGTCATGCATCAATGGTGAGTCTCTAACTGCCTTCACAAACTCTGCAGCGTTGGTAGGACGCAGCGAAGGAGGCTTGGAATCAAATCCCTGCCACCAACGCTGGAACTTGCCACTCAGAGTCTGCACGGCATATGCAAGACCAGATGCAGTTGTGGACTTCAGTCCCACAGTGCCAAGCAGCTCCGGTAGTCCAGTCAGCCATACATCTAGCTTGAGGACATCCTGGCCATCTTGCTTGGGCTGGGTTTGAGCAGACTTCCTCTGGGACTCAGTTAGTTGTGCATCACGCGTCTCATACCATGGTATGTCAGTGATTGTTATATTGCTGAGGTCAGTTGCCATCGGATCTACAACTAGATAACGATGCACAGCATGCCAGATAGGGGACTCACAAGAGTCATACCTAAATGCGAATTGTTGAGGAAGCTCAGGGTATGAACGGTTCATCCAGAAACCATTCAACACAGACTTATAAATGGTTGCCCATGAATCACTTACCGCAGTATGAATCATGAACGGAGGGTACCACACAGTCGTCGGCACAGGCTTGCCTTGACTGTTCAATGCAATGCTCACGGAGTACGAATCCTCAGACTCCGGGTCTAGGGTGATACTCTCAGGGAAGGTGCGCGCGACGTCGGGTAATGCATCGCCGCCATCATCAGCATTTAGTTCTTCACCAGCTGCAGCCACCGGTGCTACTAAATGCGACATGACTAAGGCGTGCGATCTCTCTGGTGTGCGCATCTCCTTCGCTATCTGCTTCGCCGATAGCTTAGATGCATATAAGAAACAACGCATGCCCTCGATGTTGAGAATGTCAAACAATTCTAAATCATCTTCATCGACAAGCAAGCCAGTCTCTTCACGCAGTTTGCGCACCGCCGTGCCGCGCACAGACTTGTCAGACGCTATCGACTTTCCGACAGGTAAGAAAAGAGTCGATCTAGCGTTCGGTTCAGTCGTCAGAATCACTTGGCGTTCGACCGAGTGACCCTTACCGTAAGTCACCACCACGGCTGTACAAACCTTGGTAGTCGACAGGTCGACAGAACTTTCCTCGTTGAGCAGCAGCTCTCGGCTCTTGCCAGCAGAATTCATCGACTCAGACATGTCGAACTGCTCAGTCGAGGTATCGCAGGTTGAGCAGTGGAAGCTAGAATAAGGAGCGCAACAGTCGCTCCGAAACCAGTGCGACAGTCTCGGGTGCCTTACGCAGGTCAAGCAGACAAGGCTGTCGTAAACACAAAGAAGGCAGCAGAGAGAGAAAGAAACAATGGTTACAACGTTGTCACCACCCGCCGCTATTTATGCGTATGGCTAGCTCACAGCTAGCCACCACCAAGCGGCACGCGCACTGCTAAGCGCGTCACCGTGAAGAGTCGTGCCTCGAAGTGTCGAACAGGAGGTCGTCGCTTAGAGACCTCCGCACATGTAGTTGACACATCAGTTTATACACAAGTATACAACTGATGTTCCAGAGGCAGGCACATTATACTTGTGCCCGCTACGGGTACGCACATGCGTATTATCCCGTACCTACTACTGAACAGTGTACCGGTACCAGTAGGACTCGTCTCATGATTCATCATCCACCAGTACTCGTATTGTGGCGCGTGACACACGCGCGCACACATACGATACAGCAGGTACTCGTACATGAATGATGCTACGATCATACAGTACCCGTACAGAGTATGCCATTATTGTCACATTTAGCCCAACCAATGCATACTATCTACTACCGTTGCAATGCATGGGAATTTTCAGGAGTGTGCCAATACTGCGGCCAATTCTCCACTATCTTCAATCCTACTATTTTCCAAGCTGCAATATAAGCACCACCGGCTGTGCCTCGCTGGGTTGAAGTAGTACACATACATGGCTTTCGATTCCACAGGGGCATGCTGCTTATACCACCCGCATTGTGGGCTAAGCGCGTGGCTGCTCGCCCCGACTAGCTAGTGCAAATGCCCGCGAGCGTGATATATCACATGTCATGGATTGTCAACCGTGATCAAAGGTAAGAAGTCGAAATGGCGACGGGGTCGACGCGACGTGGAGACCCATCCAAGTGGTTCCCGCGCATGGGAGCTTGCTTGGACGGTAGAGTGGCACATTACATGCCCCCATCCTGCCCCCCCACCCAGAATAGGTTGGCTGTCTAGAATACCAGAGCAGGGTGGTATCACGCCATTGAATTTCGCCGTTTTTAGGGCTTCGGGTGCCATTGAGTGAAAACGCGCTCTGCTCACGGACTGCTTAGTGCGCTATTTAGATCAAAATTTTGATAAGTAAACGGCAAAATGTTTTGAATTTCCGTGTGATTGCAAAATTATTGTTTTTTGCATGGCGATTATCCTGTTTGCAAATGTCGCTTGCAGCCTGTTGGCTGACCATAGACGCTCAAACCGGGCTCCGAGCAACAAGGGGTAGGTGGCTAACACATCTATCTCGACGGCCGTGGGAGAAAGCCATTGTCCTTAATGTTCAAATGTCGGCGTGCCATGCCCTCAAACCGGCCACAATCCTGTTTCTCAAATCATGTTTCGCTGATATTGCGACATAAGAGGTGCCGCGCGCGCGGCACACTGTCGCATTGACCCCAGCACATCGCTGTGTGCACGCTCTTTCACGAGTTTCCCCGCAATGACCGCACGCAAAGCACAAGCTTTGCGACTTTGCGTGGGGTTTACGACTAGAAGCGACCCAAGCGAAATCACATGCATCACATAAATCATGCAGGCTTTGTGGGCTGCTGTATCAGCCACTGCTGGTAGTTGTCGTCGGTGTGTAATATGTATTGGTAGCCACCTGTTGTTGCTTGCAACTACTGGTAATACACCCCTTCACATAAGTATGAGGTATACGGATTCAATCGACACCGCCCATATATAAATGGTCACTACACTGACGCTGTGCGCGTGCAATCATGCATGTTGCAACGGCTAGTCCGCCTTGGGTCGAATGCTGTGATGGCGCAATAGACCCAATAGTGCCGCGCTGTAGCCATTACCATAGACGAGTTCATTTATGCTGCCAAAACAATGTGTATGGCGACAGCCATTGCGAAACCAGAATTTGCGCAATCCATGCCCATACGTAGCCAGGATAAGCCACGCTTGGCGCCGAATCTACACCACGCCCACCTTAGTATGCGAACTGTCGGCAATTCATGTAGAGCATGAAGATTAGGTCATTCAAGGTATATCGCAAGCCCTATGTACCGATCTTGTATTTCCGTTGGGTTTGGAGCAAATTCATGGCATAAATCTAGCTGTAATCGTTGGATGCTCAAGCATGAGAGTTAGGGTTCCTTCGGCCTTCCCGTTGTAGGCCGAAATCATCCTAGAATAGTGCTTGGCTACGTGCCCATAGCGCGTTATCGTAGGCCGAGTGGCACGAGAATGGCGTGGCCTTTATTGCCTCGAAGATGGCGCAAATAATTCTATGAAAAAGCGGGGAGATTCCGTGGCGTTCATACCCATCCCTACCGGGGGGCATGAATCAAGTATGACCGGTTCACGTGCAAGTGCATTAAGAACACTGCCTCTAGTCATCACCGGGTGTTGGGTATAGATACAAATGCGCCGTAAAGTTCCACGCCCATGATGTGACCGCTTGTGGCAATGCGCGCCATGTTTCCACGTTTCTACTTCTGCGTTTAGGGACGAAAAAGTGCCTGAACGTGCAAAGACGCCCTCCAGATTATGACATGCCAACTTTACTTTTCGCGTATATAACGTTCCATATTTTTCAGAATTGTTTGAGCAATCCGTACTATCCCTACGGAGCCGCAATAAATTTTCAGTTGAATTTAAATGGTTGCTCAACGAGGCAACACTACAGTCGCGGCGGTATCAATACATATCAGGTAGTGGCCCAGACTCACATGCCCCCACCCCACCTGAAACCACCCTAGTCCCTTTGCTGACACGTTTCCTCATCCCTCCATGGCCATCCCACCATCCAATGGTCTATGACTGTGCGCAGCGGCACGTCATATGGGCACCAACCCCATGTGTTAAGGGAGCGCCCAGTCTGGCGTCAGGACGGCTGTCTGGCACTCTAGCTATTAGAGTATTAGGGCTTGATTTAGCCCTATTGTGATGACGATTTAATATGTAAAAACGTGCAACATTCAAGGAAAGGTCACAGACCCTAGATTAAGTTGCCTGGCTTTTCGCAAAGTCCCAGTCTGCGAAAAGGGGGGCCTAAGACTTATGTGTGTGTGTGCGGGGGTGTAACTACTGAAACTTATGTGGTGGTGGTGGTGGTGGTGGGGGGGGGGGGGGGGGGGGGGGCAATTACTCGTATATATATGTGTGTGTGTGTGTGTGTGTGTGTGTGTGTGTGTGTGTGTGTGTGTGTGTGTGTGTGTGTGTATTTTTTAAACCCTAAAACCCCTGTATCATATTTATAAATATAAATAATTAGAGAGAGAGAGAGAGAGAGAGAGAGAGAGAGAGAGAGAAAGAGGGGTGGGCGATGGACAGACCTTATGTAGAGGTGTAGGTGGAGCAAGGGCATCACCGCGCTGGCATATTCCTCGGATATCTGTAATGGACCCGCTCTTGTTTCGTTCAGATGTTTTCTATGCCCTACCTCTGGAGAAGGGCATGTCCTTAAAATGAATGGTATTCTTGCGAGTGCGCCTGTGGACAGCTTGGGTGAGGAGGTATGCTGACACCTCGGATCACTGCTCAGCTGGTGGCCTCCTTCTTCTTGTCCCGGGTCACCCATTGCACGCAGCGTGACTGGTGCTGGCGGAATGAAGGGCGCTGCGAGCAGGTGGGGTCCTTTGGAGAGGTGGGCGCGCCAAGGCGCAACTACTTGCTTACACATCATCAGAGGGATGCGCGCTATGGGTGCGTATGTGGCGCAGCCAACGGAGAGCTCCCGCGAATGGAGTCTCATCGCTGTTGGCTGCGAGACGGTGGCTACCGCAGCACATCGCATCAGCAGCGCAGGATCGCTGGTGCTGCGGGGCTGCATGCCTTGCCTGCCTGGTGGCTGGCCTGCCCTTGCAGGAGAATCAAGGAACAATGAATGGGCGGGAGGGAGGGTGCTACTACGCCTACTACTGCACTCTCAGAGGGGAGTGGGGGGGAGGTGAAAACGAAAAAAATGAAGAGGTTGCCGCAGGTCTATAGGTGCTTCTGCTTGCTCTCTAAGGTCGGCCCTTGGGGGTGGCCGGCATGCTTGCCTGGCAGGGCCTCTTCTACTTCTTTTGCGCTGGGCTCACATCGACATCGACATCGGCAGGCAGGTGCTCTTGATGACGGCGGGCACATACATGCCGTGAAACTTGCAGAAGCGCACTTGTTTGCGCTCCGCCTCCTGACGGCGCTCCGCCTCCTCTTTCGCGGCCACCAAGGGCGCAGGCCCGGCCGCCGCCGTGGGCTGGCGCCTGGCCTGCGCCGCCAGGAGGCCTGTCATGCGGCGGCGGTGGCGCTCCACCAGCATGGCGTGCTGTTCGGCGGCGAGGTCGGTGGAGCGGCGCGAGGACCCGCCGCTGCGGCACGCCTCCGCCGCCGCGACGCAGAGCGTGCTGGCAATCGCGCCGGCGTGTGCCATGACAGCGGCCTGCTCCAGCTTGGTCTTCTCCTTGGCCACATTGGCCTCGATGCGGCGCGCGATCTGCGGCACCGTGGCGGCGTCCAGCGAGAGGTAGCTCGCCATGTCGGCGGCAACAGCTTGCGCACAGTCGTGCAGCGTGTCAAAATCAAAGTTGACGCTGACGCTCTTGCCGGTGCTGTCGTGCAGGCGGAGGCTGATCTTGAGGGGCTCCAGCGGGGGGCCTGCCAGTGCGCCCAGCGGCGGCGCGGTGATGCTGGTGATGGAGACGTGGCGCGCATGGGAGGGGAAGCCGCTCATGTCCATCACCTCCGCCGGGCTGGCGCACGTGGTGGAGTCGCCAGACGCGCCGTCGTGGCTCATGTGGGAGCTGCAGCGGCTCATGATGCCGCCGCTGGGCGCCTCGGACATGGAGCTCAGGCGGCTGAGCGTGCACACCGGGGTAACTGTCGGCTCATCTATAATCTGGGAGGGCAGCTTGGCGCCGGGGAACGCCGATGCTGCAGGCGCCATGTCGCAAGCTGATTTGGGGGGAGGGGGGGGGGGGGGGTCTTATTCTTGACCTGGGGTTTGACCCAGGTTGAATTTATTCGGTTTCGTGTCGGGTCGCCTCGTGGCGATCTCGCCTGGTTTCCGGTGGGATGTCACGGCCTCCGCTTGACCGAATACCTCCGCGGCTCGCTGCCACAGCGGATGTCTGCCTGTCGTCGGCTCGTCCCTCGCTCGGTTGACAGGGGAAAGCAGGCGCTGCTTGCCGCTAGTCCGACCCCGCTTAGCCCAGCGTGTACGGACCTTGTGAGTGTCGCACGGACTGGTCGCCCTAGCGGAGACGTGCTGCGTGACGGAAGACGTCAACCCGCCCGCCGAAGGCGGCAGATTCTTGCGGCGCGGCGGAGGCTGGTATACGAGTACTCACACAAAGTACGAGACGCAGTCGTGCGGAAGAGGCGCCGGCGTAGACGCCGCAGATGCGCCAAGCTGTTGGCAGCACACGCTCGGCGCGTCAGGCGCGAAGGCCGGGGAGCAGTCCCGCTGTGGGGCCCTGCACATGTTAGGCGACTTCTGCGGTTGTCTGCTTCGCCGCCGAGCCGTGCGGGAGCGTTGCTTCTACCGCTGGGCCGGAGAAGAGGAGCCGACGCGTGAGTGCCCGGAGGCCCTTCGTTTCTCCCGCCGCCGCCGGCTGAAAAATATCTCGCCGAGCGAGGGGCAAGCGCGGCGCGGAGCCGCCTGACGTGCCGTGCAGGCTCAAGCTTGAAGGCAGCCGACGAACGCAGGCTTGGCCACCCGCAGCCAGGGATTCACCAAAGGCCTCGCGTGGTCGTTGCAGCGCTTGCGACGAGAGGCTGACTGCAAAGCCGCGCAACGGCTGCGCGCAGGTGGTCTGCCGTCAAATACGCGCCACAGCCTACGGTCAGGCGGGGAGGTACAAGGATTGGATGCTACAGGTACCCGTACCCGTATATAAAATACGGGATCTAGATCGGCCGTTTTGAGAAGACGGTTAGCGGCGGATGTGCCGTAGCACCCACGTAGCTGTTCGGACGTTCGGTAAGCGTGCAGTACCGTAGCGCTACCGGTTGGTTCTCTATGGAGAAACGTCCCGCCCGCTCAGTCCCGCATCACTGAGGTAGTTCCTGGCCGGTCGAGTTTAAGGCGCGTAGACCTCGGTGTGCTGGCGAGCTGGTTCCGGTGGTGTGTGTAAAGTGCCGGTTTGAGGTGGGGGCTGCTGCTTTAACGGCGTTGCGCGGTATGTATCCCTATGGTATGGGGATACCCCTCTCACCCAAGCGCCGCTGTTCTGCTGCGCCCGCGCTTGATGTCGAATCGCACTTTTTTCAAATCAAATGAATCGCGGGACAGCGAGTGTAAACAAACGAATTCTTAACGAATAATCTACGAAACATGACGCAGTGTCCGTTTCCGGGATCAAAACCCCGAATACTGTAGCTAGAAATACATCCGCTCGAGCAAGTCGCGCCCTCGGCCTACTACGGGTTGCAACTACTGCGTCCGGCGGGGCTACCCTACTGTTGATTTTGGTTTATGGCCACCCGCCACTTTATACTGCCCACAACCATGTGGGTCGCTATCCAAAACGTTTTCTATCATCACGCGTATGAACTTTAATAATATGAATAAGGATTAGTTTGGATCAAAATAACCGCACGCCATGCTGTGACACACTATATTAGTTACATGCGCTAGCTGCAAAAGGCGATCAGGAAATCACCCGAATAGGCAATAGAAAACGTCCACTACAGCAGCTGCGAGGTGGAAGCAACACCAGAAGAGGGTGCGGAATGAGCACGGGCAAACGCATCAGACTTGGCCACACGACTGGTGTGAATTACAAAAAGATCGGTAACAATCAAATCCACTTACTGCTAAAAATAGTACCAAAAAACAATAACACAGCAAGCCGCCTAAAAGGCTAAAAGCGGCCCGCATCCCGCATGAGGCGGGATGGATGAGTCATGAGCGCACGGTTAGTGACATGACACACTACTGATGGTACAGGTATCCCATAGTCGCCTTAAACATACTCGAAAATAACTTACTTCTGGGGCTGGTTCCAGCTCGTATCAATAAAGCGACTGCTATCAATCAGGATTATACTACTTAGCAGTGGGCGGGCGGGCTTTTATTTCGGTCTGCTGCGCGCCGAGCACTCACTGCTATGCGTCGGGGCAACGAACAATATCAACGACGTCGCGAGCGCACGAAGTGGAGATGGGTTTGGTTACAAGGGGGGTAGTCGGGCGAAATCCATCACGGAGTCCATCACATAATGCCCAAGACTCACACAGAATCAACCGCGCGTCGTCGACTATACTGCGCACCTTTATCACCGATCTGGGAGCGACAAACGCCCGAATCTGCAAATCGCAGGAGCACACTGTGTCCCTAGCCAGTCGTGACCGGGGGGAAACGGGGCAGACTGACGCATAATATCAAGATGCCAGGGCACCCAGCCGGAAGTAGTAACAACCCGCAGGCGAGCTATGATGCTGACGTAAGCATAGAACCCCCCCCCCCCCCCCCTCCCCCCCCCCCCCCCCCCCCCCCCCCCCCCCCGCCGCCCTCCCGAGGGGGCCACCGAAATGCCATAGAGCAGCTCCGTACGCTCACTGTCACGCCGCCCAACGGGGCTGGTATCGGTTTGGGCTTGCTGTGCGGGTTGAGGACCTGGAGGCGCGCATCATCGGACGCCGTGGGAACGCGGAGGCTTGATGCAGTCCGCTGCGCAACGGGCAGGACACGCCGGCGACGTAAGGACGCAATATATCTAAGGTACACCAGTACTGATGTGAACTAGTCGCTACAGTAACAAATCCACCGCTAAGATCAGTACTAAAAGATCAACACAGCAAGTACTGGTACGGTGGTACCCGGGTAGTCGTGTTGCATGCCAGGATGAAAAAAAAATTACATCATTGAATTACCCGAATATGCATGATGTGATACCGGACCCGTACCTGGCTGACATGATATTTTTGAAATAGCTGTCTCGCTGCTGTCCCGCAGCTGAAGCCTGCCAGCAGTGGTCGTTTGGGTAGTAGGATGCGTGCCGCGCGTATGTCCCAAAGCCTGGTGCTGTTATTGTACGCGAGCTCATCACCGCCGCCCTTATTTTACTTTATTTATTTATTTATGTATATAGTCGCTGAGGATTTACCGCGGTACCTGGTTTAATAATAAAAGTCCATTCCTGTCCCGGGGCGAAAAAACAAATGAGTACTCGCTACAGTAGTTTATTTTATTCGTCTGTCTTGCTGTGGGTCTACAGCGCACGCCGCAAACCCCACTAAGATGCAAGGATACCAGCGACGGACAACGTCCGGCAGTGCAAAAGTTCAGAGAGGGTGCGGACGGCAGCGGTACACTCGGTGGGCCCACAGTTAATGCACCATTGCTAATTTCGTTGGTAGGTTTCAGCCCGAGATTACTGTGCTTGTTTGAGCTCTCACAGGGAGCCGATGACGATGGAGGACCTGTTACGCTGTCGCCGGTAGGCGATTTTATGTATGGGACGAACAATTAAGGGACGTGCAGCACTCCCGAATATACGGAGAAGCGCGATGCCCCCCGTGCAGGATGATTGCGGACACTACTACCAGTACCGGCGCGGCTGAAGGGGAGTCGTTGCCCCTCTGCTGTACGGGTACGGGACAACAGAATTATCGGAGGCGGAGGAATTGATGCCTACACGATTTTGTTAGCCCCGTCATCGGCCGTATGCTGCATTTATAGCGATTGTTATACTAGTCGCTACGTGATAGGGTGCCGTGCCGTGGTATTTTTTCCTCGGAATAATGCCGTGAAATTGCGCTATCTATTATCATATTTTTCGCCTACAAGCACAAGTGTGCTTATCACCTACATTAGTAAGCACGGGGCGGCAGGGGTAGCAAAGGGGCAGAGGTGTGCAGGATGGCGTTGGGCTAAGGGCGATGCCGCGCGGAGTGTCTGGGCAGCAGGGATTGGTATGGAGAGAGGGGCTGGATGGTGCTGAGCTTTGAGAGCCGCCATGAGTTCTCCTAGTTGATTCCAGTCCACGATAAAACATATTCGCCGCTTAGTTTGCTTGGGTGTTGGCGATTCGCGCCTTTGCCCCCAATCCCCCTACTGCGGGGCAGGTACCCCTGCGCAGCATATCCCGCACACAATTTCCTGTACACCATATCATCATCGGCCAAAAACCGCGCCTCCGGCAGAGCCCCGAATCCTGCGGACGCATTCAAATATTATTTCAGCGAATAGCAAGTTATCTTTGTCTGTAGCGCTATTAATGGAGCTGCTCGGTGGTCGTACCGGTATCGGTCTGCTAGTTGCCGACTACGCCAGTCGGAGTTCTGCCTGGAGGCGATTATACGCTATTTCGGTCCGAACTCGATCCGATTACGCTGTGTGCTACGGCCGGGTGCAGACTACGGGTGATTTTAGATACGGCGGGTGATATTACGGAATTTTGTTGAGTCCGATGAATGGTGCAATGGCCCTGGATAAGCCTGTTTGCGCGGTCTGATCCTCGCAATGTTTTAATAGGGGGTGATAGATAGAATGCATTGAATATACCGACTTAGGAATGACTCGCGATGCTGTTTTGGGTTTCGGAGCAACCGCAACGTGGTGCACTGCTGACGCCCGCCTGCACCGGGGCGCCCCCACAGAATGCCGGCAGCAAGAAGCCCGCCATCAAGAAGCCCGCCGTGAGCCCGCTGACGGAGGAGGAGCTGGAAGCTGCCAAGCTGCAGCGTGTGGGTGCCCCCACTTGCATTCACACTCATCCTCCTTCCCTTCTCCAGCAGTCCTCGCTCAGGGGGCAGGGCAAGATGGCCCTCCTGTACACCGCTCACAGCAACCCCCCCCCCCCCCCCCCCCCCTCTCGGCAATCATCTACATCATGTCCATGACCACCCAGCTGATGTCCCCCCCCCCCCCCCATGCAACCTCTCCTTGCCTATCCGCAGGCCAAGTCGCGGCGCCGGGCCAACAAGTTTGCCGATTAGTTGCCCGGCCCCCATTACTGCAATGTGCGCCACCCTGTACAAAGCTGCTGTAACATGTGATCCCGCCGACCTGAACTGGTAGGGCGATGCCTCTCGGCCACCTCAGGCACGATCAAAATCCAGGGTGTACTCTTTTGCCCCTCTCTATCTCTCTCCGCCGCCTGCAAGGACCCTCGCGGCCCTCATGAAAGGCGGTGGATGGTGGCCACGTCCACGTAGGCGTCCGAGGCGAGCGTTTGGTCCAGGTCTGCCCACCACTTCTCCAGGAAGTTCTCCGCGATGATGCGAAACCACGGCGACCACAGCAGCCCGGAGCCCGGGTCCATCATGGCCTGCCAACCCCAAGCGAGGGAGAGAGGGGGGGGGGGGGGGGGGGGGGAGCTAGGTCAGCCTATTGTTTGGGGGTGTTGGAGGTACAGCAGTGTGTGTGTGTGTGTGAGAGAGAGAGAGAGAGAGGGAGGGGGAGAGAGAGTGAGAGTGTGAGAGTGTGTGAAGGTTTCGAAAACCCTAACACCAATAGAAACCCTGTGTGGATTTGGGGTTTTGGGGGATGCGCACCTGAAGCTCTGGGAGCGTCACGTACTTGACGTCGCGGACCTCCTCGGGGTGGGGCGTCACGTCCACATCCGCCTGAGGCATGCACGCAGTGGCAGCGGCTCAGCCGGGAGGCGTTCAGGTGACCCGTCGGTTGCGACATGCGGTACATTCGGGCGCACGTACCGCAACCACGCTGTGGGTCTGCGGAATTGTCATTGTGATTGGAGCCCTCCGCGAAGTGAAAAACATATATTCATTTGAAATATTTCAGACATTAATACCACAAGTAACACACGGATCTTCCGACTCGGTGCTGAAGCGGTTTTTTTTTTTTTTTTTGGGGGGGGGGGGGGGGGGGGACTGGCGAGCCCAATAAAATGGAACGGCACGATTACGGACCTGCTATGTGAAGGTACTGGCAGTCGCACGCACGAGGGACTTGCTGCAAAAACACCACCACTCCATCTTCAGAATCCCCTTCGCAAAGACCCCCCCCCCCCCCCCCCCCCCACCAACACAAGCATTTGTCCTGCGCCACCGAGTCGATAATTCTGCGCACGATAATTTAGCACGGGCAGTGTTCCCACCGTCTTCACGGGGGTCAGAAATCTGTGTGAGTGAGAGAGAGAGGGAGGGAGACAGAGACAGAGACATGTATTGACGGACACACGCTCGCGTGGGGCTTTCGTGTGGCATGGAGACGGAGGGGCGTCCATGGCCGGCGCCGGTACCCGGGCATCAAGCCCGCCTGGACTGCGAAACAGGTGCGCCCGGCGAGATGTTGCGCCGAGGCGGGGAACAGGGGCGCCACCTTGATGAATAGGATGTAGTCCAGCTCGTGCTCGCCCCAGGGGGCGTTGTCGCCGTACGTGACCGCGTCCGGCGCGCAGTAGTGCAGGCGCGTGAGGAACTTGAAGCCCTCCAGCGGCACCTGCGGCGACCCGCCGGCTCAGCCGTACACCAGCCTCCGCGGGAAGCGCAGCGCCGGCCAGGCGCCTCCCCCCCCCCCCCCCCCCCTTGCCTATCACAGCGCGGCCCCAGCGCACCTGCTCCGCCTTGATGCCAAGCTCGTGGTTGAGCTTGCGGATTGCGGCATGCTTGACGCCCGGCACCTGTGCAGAGGCCACATCCTCCGGCTTGTCGACCTGCGGAGTGGGATGCAGCCACAATATTAGTGTGCATGTAGTGCAGGACACCGTGACAACGCTTCGAGGTCGCGACCTATTGTCTGTCGATCTGCACCGCCTACACATAGAAAGACGACGTTTATTAGCAATCTACCAGAGTGCCAGCACACATACACTTGCCGCGGGATATCGTCTGGCTTAATGGTGTAACACAGCTAATGGCTTTTGTGATGCATCCAACTACATGTTACCAACTCCACGCTGTCATGCAGTTATTGCTCGTTTTGCATCCTGACCGCGCATCACTCCGACATTACTTGGACCCCCCTTCTATTCATTCGAGTCTGTGGGATAGCAGACAAGAGGGAGGCTGTACCTCGGACGGCGTGTAGCCGTACAGGGGATGCGAGCAGCAGGTGTTGGTCCACACATTGGGGAACGTGATCTTGTCGCTGGCCCTCTGCCACAGCGTCGGAGCGCACAGTCGGAAAATCAGACTCGGCTCGGAAGCCCCCCCCCCCCCCCCCCCCCCCCCCCCCACCATCAACCACCCTGCCCCAAAGGCCTATGCATCGTACGAGTGAAGGATCTCACCTGCTGCAGCAGCAGGCGGTTCTGGGAGTCAAACAGGAAGACGGAGAAGGCGCGGTGCAGGATGCCATTCGGCGTGTCCGGCGTGAACTGGTGGCAGTTGTACTTGTTGTCGTGGCCTACGAGGTTGTCGCTCTCGTCCACCACGATGCACTCGTCCTTCAGCATGAAATCCTCCTGGGAGCCGGAGGCTGGGCGTGAGGTTGGGAGCCGCATGTCAGCGTGCCTCGCCAGCATCCAGCAACCACACCATCAACCCCCCCCCCCCCCCCCTCTCCCTCCCCTGACGGCCCTCCCCTTTCGACATGAAGCGCCCTCATGTCCGCAGGCTGGCGCCGCCAACGCACCGTCCCATGATTTGGACATTGCCGCGTCCTGTGAGGATACTCCTCTCTGTGGAGCAAGCCACGGAGCATGCATCCCCGTACTCAGTCACGCCATGCGCAGATGCTTTAGCCCGCCCGTGTGCCTGGGCGGGTCTCCAGTGCCCCCCCCCTTTGTCTATATGCGACACCTCTCCCAGCAGTGCAGGTGGCGCGCGCTTCGCAGGGGCAGAGGCAGCATACGCGCCTGCTGTGTGGATGCTGCTGCCAGACTGCTACTGGCCCAGGAACCCAGCGCAGAGCGCAGCCAGGTCGCGGCCGTGCTGGTGAAGGGGGCTGCGGCAGCAAACGTCGCCTCCGAGTGCGCGCCCAGCTGACGCAACGAGCAGCCCCGGAGCAGCATGGGTGGCGGGAGGTTCTGCGAAGGTGGGGGGGGGGGGAGGGCGGGGTGTGGATGCGTGCGTTGAAATTGGTGTTGGAGGGGGGAGGGGGGCATGCACAACATGATTGACATGACGCCAGGGGAAGAGGTGTCGCTGAGTTGGGTGTGACGCACCTCTGCTGACTTCCGGGCGAAAAAAGACGCGGGGCGGGCCGTAGGAGCGAGGGGCATGTGCGCCGCAAGGAGCCGCTATCTGCAACGGCAGGTAGATCGTTTCAGTACTCGCGGCTTGAGGTCTGAGGCAGCAGCAGATGCTGTTCCACTACACTCAGCAGCCTGCAGTATGCGGGGACAGAAGTCACCGATCGACGCGACCTCACTCTTTCGCAGGCACTGGCTGGGTTGCGGAATGCAGCAGTCGCGGCGGATGCCAGCGCCACGGACGCGCCACAGTACTCTGGCAATTGTCCCTGGCATGCTCTGGTTGAGGGCTGACCGTCGGGGCGGGGCATCACCTCGAGCAGCGCATCGCCATCTACGACGACATCGCAAGCAGACCGCTACCACAGCTGTAGTCGCTAGGTACTGGTGCCGGCGGGAGCAAAAAAGTGTGGCTGTTTGCGTATGTATATATTTTTAAAATTATCAGCATGCGAGTACCCTCAGGCCGTGACAACTTTGAACGTTGAGCAATAGTCGCTAATCTTCTACTGCTGTTGACACTCCCTGTATTAACCAAAAAGATACTAAGCAGTGGGACCTAGCATTAGGTCCCAGCACTGCTTAGCGATTATTGCTCAGGAGGGAGAGAACGTGGGGGGGGATAGCGACTGCTGAGTCTGCTAGAGTCTGCTGACGACCCCTTGGCCCTTGCAGAAAGTACATGAACTCGAAACGGCATGAAACAGTACTTAATGGATAATGTATCCATATCCTGCACAATCGCTGACAAGGATTCTCCGCCCCAGCCTCATCCGCGCACGCCTGCTCGCGTATACAACACGTTTACGCGGGTACGGACGACGTCACGACGGTACCCGTATACCGCATTCAGCCGCAGACTTGCGGTAGCGTGCCGCCATGTGCTCTGCTGACGCGCGCCCTCCAGATAGCCGCCCCAGTACTGCATGTACGGACGGCAGCGCCGTTAGTCACTTCCAACATCTGCCCAACTTCTAGAGCCACGAGCCACCACGCCGGCATGCATGTGACGCTGCTAGGGGGCACCCTGTCGGTGTGCCTCAGCGTCAGTATCGATGGAGCGGCACGTGAGATGCCACCGACGTGGAGGAAGGTTGCGGAGTTCGGCGGGGCGGAGGTGACCTGCTCGACCGTCATGGTGTGCTGGTGGCGCTACTCCGCCGTCGGTACTCCACAGGCGAGCAGCAATGCTGCCACCAGAGCGCCTCTGAGGCGGCGAACGAATGCACCAGCGCGGCAGAGGAGGAGCACCAGGCACTCTGCCAGCCAGTGACAGCATATTTGTACCGGCATATGTATCCAGCAAGTGACAGCATAGCATGTAGTAGCTAATCATATACACATATACAAATACATAAAAATGTATGTGTGTGCATATACACAATAGATGATGTATATAGTACTATGGAGACGAGATATGTATATATATGTATATTATATATGTGTGTGCATATACATAGGCTTATAGGTGCATATGTGTGTGTATAAATATACGTACATATGTATGCATGTACATATATATCGTATCCATCAGTGCACAACATCTATAGTCTGGTAGACTTCGATCGGGAGGGCAAGGGGCTAACAGTTCTACACTAGAGTAATCACGTGTTAATTCATTCCGTATACCCGTATGTACACACCTATGTGCCTCATCTGCATTGCCTGCACGTCTCCTGCACATGTCCAGCTATGTTTAGAGCCACAAGAAGTACTTTATAAAGTGTACGGAGTTCAGACTTTTAATAAAAATGGGGTCCAAGAAAAAGGGGGGACCTAAACCAACATTTGAAATTGTAATGGCCTGATAGGGCATATATTATCTGTGGACCCCCACGTCAAGACGGTTTGGGGTTTTGCACGCATACCTCTGCTTGCACAGGTAAAGATTTATCTGTACCTGTACCAGCGCCGCCTTATCCTATCCCGGTATTGGCCCAGGTGGTGTCCAGCGGCATAATATCCTTGCATGTACCAGCGGCTTTATGTACTTTTTTATAGTTGTGGCATGTGTTGATCTCCTGCTTTAAGCGGTGGCTTTGTTAATGGCCTTTGTAATTCACACCAGCCAGTGCAGTAGTCGCTAATGATACGGGTACAACCGTGGCACGGCTTATATATGTAGTACAGCGAACCAGGCCTATCTATTGTCGTTATGTAGGACATAGCAGGGCAGCAGGGTCAGTCATCATATCAGCATCACTACTACAAAATGTAAATATAATCGTGTGAGGCTAGTTGGCGCGGCTATCAAAGAGAGCAGGAATAGTTCTGCATAGTTTAAAGTTCATGATCAGCAGCCTTAGTTTCATTCCTGTTCAACTCCTCTACTCCCCGCTGACGTAGAGGAGTTGGCGCTTGGTCCAGCGCAATAACCTGACGGCATGCTCATTGCGGAATGCATGCTGTGGATAAAACTTGCGTTTTGTGGAAGCATGTATAAGCATATATCATCCCATATCAGCGGCGACAATTTTTATCATCGGCGCTGATTCTGCCGCATCGCGATACAAGGTTTGCCATCGGATTTGCCTCCCGGTATGGGGCGCATTGGTAGACATATACCGGTCACGACGTCCTTAGATGTATTGCCTGCGTTTGATGGACCATGTACGGGCGTTGTAAATTAGTCGCTCACTGCAGATTGCCACTACATGAGAGTGCAATTTCCCTTCAAGCCATGGCCTGACAGCCCCGCACACCAGCAATGATATGACTCCCAGCAGATGCAGAGCATCATCTTCATGATACGGATGGCCGTGGTGGCAATTGCTGTTGGACCTGGGTCCATGACACCGGCACTCATTGGTTGGGGACAGTATGGAGACTTGGCTGCCAGCCCGCACTATCTGCATGACAAGTGCTACAGAGACAGGCGAGTGATCTGGACACTCAACTCCAGCAAATTGCAAGGTCACTACTCCGCTCCGCAAGCGAGAGGTCGCCTCGCCAAGTACTGGTATAACCTCCAATAGTGTGTTCTTCGTGATTCCCTTCGTCTCATCCTATACCGGGTCGGGCAGGCATGGCTGATGGACCTCGCAGTTGTAGTGGCTATATAGTCAGGGCAGAGGTCGCCGCCGCATGACAGTGTTACATTTTACAGCCCATGGCCAGACATCTCATGCCGCGTGCAAATGCATGACAACTTTTGAGGGGCCTCATTTTGATATCACTTGTGTGCAGCTTTGTGTACCGATCCAGGCGGCACACAAGTCTGCGGCTGATGCACTGCTGGCACATTTATTTAAAAAATAGGGAGAGGATGAAGGCAAAGCGGCCAGTGACTCTACCGCATGGTCTTAGTTGCTGCATTGATACAAGTCGGTATCTATTCAAACTTTATTCTGGGGATAGGGTTTGGTAATGAGTCAAGGCGGCGGGGGGCTTGATATTATCTGCGGCGCATCCCCGCCAGGGGGGCCGCATATCCCCGCTTCCTGCGACACATCTACCCCGCCACCATGCTGCTTCAGGTGCTCCAGCAGCCGGGAGGACTCCCGGTACCACACATACCCCTTGGCCTTGTACTGCTCCACCCGCCTCGCCAGCCGCTCCGGCACCGAGCTCACCCACTTAAAGTGGCTCATCGTCGCAATGCCGTCCGTGTCCTGTTCGCACTGCACTGGGATTGCTCTGCTGTTTGCCGCATCGATGCGGTGCCCGCCAGGCGTGAGCCGCATCCGCCCACTGTGAATCGCCTTTTTGGTATCGATCGCCTCCGCCACCATGCTCGTCAGCCGGCACCGACGGGGGAACTGCTCTGAGATGCTACCGCCGGTTCCCGCAGGCAGCAGCGGTGCCAGCTTCCCTGACGCCGGCACTCGATCAAGCAATGTCACCTTGAAATGGTTGCAGTTTCTCGGCCGCTTCATTCCGCCATACAACAGGGCATTCCAGTTGGGGTTTGGCGGCAAGTCCAGGAACTCGTCCGAGTCGGCGCGGATGACCCACTGCAGGCTGCTGGAGACTCGTGCCTCCATCAGCAGCACCCGAATCAGCACGGCCATCCCCCTCACGTCAAAGGTCACTTCCGTCAGGATTTTCCTCGGCGATACACCCCACGCCGCCAGAGTTGCGTTGGCTGCAGCGGTGGCATGCGGCACATAACGGCGTCAGTGCCGCATCAACATCACAGGGGGCTGCGGTGTTGGGGCACAGGCGGGGCCGCTGACCAGACTGAATGCGGTCCATTTGCTTGTCGTTGCTGTGCAGCACAAAGAGGCAGCGCTCCGGAGGGATGCGGAGGTCAGTCAGGTAGTGCTGCAGAAAGTGGTCCATCTTTGGCAGCTCGTCTGCGTCGTCCACCCCAAAGACGGTCACCAGATACGGCGCCCCCCCCAGGACCGGGCGGCTTCTCATCTTCCGCGCCGCGCCAGTTGAATTGACGGCCTGCGCCTGCGCCTGCGCCTGCGGTGGTGGCTGCAGCGCCGCCGCGCCTAGTGAGCTTGGCGGGGGGGGGTCCGGGGGGGCGTGCGCTGCTGTGGCGTTGAACATGCTAGGCGCCGCCACAGCCGCTACGGCCGGGCCGCCGCGGGCTCCAGGGCGGCGCGTCTCCGAGCTCATCCGGAGCTGAAGCGTCGTGGGCGCCCAACCACCAGCCGGCTCCGACAGCTGTACTCGTAGGCGCGAAGCAGGGCGTCGTACGGCGACAGCGAGTTGCCACACGCAGCATAGTGCCAGCAGCAGACCCATGAGAAATTTCGCGCGCGAGAGCCACGCTACATGCCACCTGCTGGGTCTTCTTCCGCGGAACGGCTGCGCCATTGTTCTCGATGTATTGGGGGCGCGGCGCTGAGAGGGGGTAGGAGGTGGGGGGGGGGGGGGGGGGGGGGGGAGCATCTGGACTCTGGACGTGCGATTAGACACTCAAGACACTCGGTCGCTACGTACCGCGTCATAATCATTTTACGCCGATACGACTATACAGCCAGGGGGCCGCCCTCTGATATGGCGGCTATCCATACTAGTAGTACCACGTGTCGGCTGATCGCCTGATCCTGAATTCCTGACGCGGTGTAGTAGTCACTAGTACGTGTAGTAGCAGGGGTACTAAACCCCTGGTTTGGGTACTAAACCTCTTGGGTACTAAACCTCTTTTGCTGGCAACCTCTCATAGTTGCTCTTAGTTCTCCTTGTAGTGCGCTTTTGTGAAAGCCCCGATGTAACTAAACCCCTGGTAGTAGTACAATGTAATCCAGCGAAGCGTCGATTTTTCGGCGGTGAGCTTTATTGCCGTACGGGTACCCGTATGTTGCAGCTGATCGAGCCTATATAGGTGCATGAATAAAGCGCTTATCTACTGTAATGTACTACTAAGTACTATAATCCACCCACCCGCCCGCCCACCCACGGTCCTTAATTACACAGCCGTCCGATTACGATCTCACGGTTGGGAGGTAGTGGTGTGAATTACAAAAAGGGCAGTTCCCCATACCTGTTGGTACTGATGGTATTGGTACTCGCTACATACTCGCTGCTGGTAATGAAAAAAAAACTCAGGCACTTCAAGCGCTGGCAATGCAAACGCTCGCTGCCGGTACTTCAAAGCGCTGGCAATGCAATTCATGATTACATGTGCTAGACGCAACATTCAAGAAACCCACACAGAAATCCAGACGGAAATCCAGAAGGAAATCCAGCTACGGGCCAACAGAGGCGGGAACCGCCATGGTAGCCACCGACCAAGCATCGCCACCAGCCAGCCGCCGCTCCACGCAGTAGGGACGCTCTCCCCAGCACACAATCCCGGGCCACTCCAGTAGCGGCACTAGGCCGAATGTGATGTGAAGGCGCCGACCGGAAAGGAGCTTCGAAGTTGAGGTCTCGCAACAAGGAGCGGAAGTGGGGGGGTCCAACCCAGAAAGGGGCGCCACGGGCGTGCAAGAGACGCAGGCCACCCAACGCCAGATCCGCCGCCAGCTCGGTCGCGTCCTTTTCCGCCAAACGTAGAACGCCTTCCCCAGCACAACATCCCGGGCCACTCCAATAGCGGCGCTGAGCCGAATGTGATGTGGAGGCGCCAATAGGACAGGAAGGTAAGGGAGAAAGTGCTCAACGAGTAGGGAATGGAGAGCCGACCGGGCCAGCAACGACGTAAGACGCCGGTGTCCAGCGCGCGTTGTTCCGCCCAGCGCCAGATCCGCCGCTAGCTCGGTCGCGTCCCCTTCCGCCGAATGTAGAACTCCCTTCCCAGTACAACATCCCGGGCCACTCCAATAGCGGCACTAGGCCGAATGTGATGTGGAGGCGCCGACAGGACAGGAAGGGAGAGGGTGCGCAAAGAACAGCGAACGGGGACTTGACCGGGCCAGCAACGACGTAAGACTCCGGTAGGTGTCCAGCTCACACTGCTCCTCCGCGGCAGTGGCAGCACGGGCGGGGCCAAGGCTACCAAGGCGCCACCCGTGCACAATCCCCGCCCCCATCCCAAGCCGGGGGTGGAGGCGGAGGAAGGGCCCGCGATTCCGAGGGCCGAGGACGGTCGTCGGGCCCGCCCATGCGGCGGTGGGTAATGAAATAAATATGTTTGTTGCAATGTAATTTATGGAACTTTAGACCAGTGATATAGAACCCGTTGTTTTAAAATTTTCTGAAAAATCTACGCATCGCTTACCATTTACATGAGCTAGCAGCAGAAGGCGATATCGGAAATCACCAAAAAAAAAGGCAATCAGAAAGGTCCTCTACAGCGACTGCGGGGTGGAAGCAGTAACATGAGAAGACGCAGAATGGGCACGACCACACACATCTGACTTGGCCATCTGCACACCGGCAGAGAGAATGCCGCCCAGGGTAACATGCACGCAAGCCGAGACCCGCTGCAACAGCCCCCGCCGTGTGCGCAACAGGTGACGGCGGAACTCAGCAGGTTGGCATGGTTGCACGGTTGCACGCAGGAGATTGCACGCATCGCTTATTCAACTGTCAAGTTACTTCATATAATTAAATGCATATACTATAAGGATTACAATAGTTTTTCAAGTATGTTAGCTACTTACGCAATTACCGAGTGTTTTAGCGAGTATTTTAGTATTTTAGTCTTTAGTATGAATTCAAAATGAATTACATGAGCTATAGCAGCAGAAGGCGATATCGGAATTCAAAATACTCCCTCGCCTCGCGGGGGGGGGGGGGCTATTTTCATCAACGTACTCCCTGCTCGTCTCGGCGCCAACCGAGGGAGTATTTTAGTATTTGGCCCACAGTACATAAGTGCTTTACTGCGGTTCGGACCCCCACCTGCCGAATCACCACCCGGCGGGCTGCGGTTGCTACGAGATCTCCTCCCCAAACGTCAGCATACCGCCTGCCACCCCCGTGAGTGACACCTTCCCGCTGCCCGACGACAGTGAGAAGGATGGGCGATTTCCCGCCCGTTGACAACGAGGCGGGCGGAGGTGGCACCCTGCGCCTCGGCATCGCTAAAGGACGGAGGCGGCCTGCCGGTCGCCTTGCGCCACAATCTGCGCGGTCCCCGCCAACGAGGAATACTTCGGGCGGCTGCGCAACTGGTACCACGAGAAAAATTCAGGATATACACAATCTGGTGCATGAAAATATTATAATTGCCAAGGAATACCAAAGGCATTACCATGATAAAAACAATAAACAGCCGATCACTTTTCAAATCGGTGATAAAATAATGATTAAAACAGACGATATGATTATACGCGGACAAAAATGTCCCAAGCTAAAACAACGATATGTAGGACCGTATGAGGTCATCGAACAGGTGAACCCTCAGGTCTACAAAATACAATTACCACCTCAGCTTGAGTGCCACCCAGTATTTCATGCCTCCAAGCTGAGACCCTGGGACACCGTATCTGCACAAACTGATATTCCTGATGCCTTGATTGGCAGACATGGACGCAGAACTGATGATCCGATTATTGCAGACATCACTGACTGTAAATTGGCACTATATCCCAGACTATATGCAAAAGGCAAAGCCTTGCTATTCAAAGTAAGGTTCCACAATTTCCCCGCAACCGGAGATGATTGGATGCCCTATGAAACAATGCGGTATTCACCCCTGATGCAGCATTTCATGCTGTCTGAACGTTTCAAAAATATCTCGACTTCACCAGCATATCTTGCTGCTAAGGCGAGCCACCCGCAACGGTTCCCACCGTGAATCTGTTGACTCAAATTCATCAGAGCGGGGTGGAATGTGAGGATATATCCTATACCCTCACTAGCCCTAGTTACCATAGCACAGTAGGCGCGTAGCGCGCGCCCGCCAGATGACGGGCTGCCCCCGCGCCCTGCCGGCTGCATCGCGCCGCCTGACATACGGACGCTCCTCGGGGAATATTCATTTGTCATCTCATCTATTCGTGCGGATTGCATCCGGTATGCGGCGCAATCTTGCCATTCCTGCTGCGCTTTAGGATGCGGTGCCACGCTGGAAGAGGGCGCACCATTGCATTGTTTTGCCCCTCTATTTAGTGCAGTCTATTATATGCACAGCCGAACCTCATAAAAAGGGGACTGAGATTGCATGCGGGCATTATTCGTACCTCTTGTGTAGGTATAGGCAAGTGAACGAGTTCATTGGGAGTAAGCCTTTAAGAGGACGCACTGGCTGATCGACTCTGCCACCACCACAATCAGGTCGGTGTTTCATTCCGATAGCTCAATCAAGGTGTCATTTATCATGCGCGCCACCGTCTGTCGAATGTTGTATCTGGGAATGGCCACGCCTTAGACTAGGGGCGGGCACCAGACAGGACCAGGGGCCAGTAATGACATGCCATAAGGCATGTTTGGTGGTGGACGGTGGGGCAGAGCCACACCGGGTTTCTGCAGAGATTAAGGATGAGGCAACAGAAGCCCAAGACCAAGAATTATTATAAAAAGACGTAGTTACAAAAACTCAGTTGCACTGTGAGATTCAGATGTGACATACAGGTGACGAAGCACTACTACTAGCGACTATTATTTATCCGTGAAGGCTGCTGCTGGTGGCGGCACGTCCATCCAGTCACGTGCGAGTACATCCGGCGTTATTGCCGGCGGGCGATAAATCCTTTTTGTCATCATTCTGGTAGTCGTACGGGTACCAGCCCGGTGAAGCGTACATGGCACTGACGTACAAGGTACAAGGTTGTCCGTGTAGTTGTGAGGATATATCCTATACCCTCACTAACCCTAATCAACAGTAGCACACATTAAGGCGCGTGGCGCCATGCGCGTAGGCGCGTCGGCCAACCGGCGCCAGCTGATATATCAGCACGGCGCCCTGCCGGAACTGTAATCAGACAATACTCTCACCCTCACAACCTCGGAGTAGCACAGACTCTCGCCACCATAAGCGCATCCCCTCACATTTGGTGCTTCTACCTACTCGATCGCTCCCTAGCGAGCTTTCATCAACTATACCATACGCGCCTGTAGCGTAGCCACGGCGGGCGCGGGCAATTACCCCGCCGGAAGACTGTAACGGGCTTTTCCGAAAGCCATCGATTCAGAACGATCCTGCCAAGAGGCAGTATCGGACAGTCGAAACTTCTCGACGACTGAATCCACTACCATAACTCCGCTCTTTCTATCAGCGGAAGCTTATCATATACCCGCCACACGAACTTGGCGCTACCATCAACTTTATTTTCTCGCCTGGAGCATGGACGAGATTACCGGGGCGCTACGCTACCTGCAGCACCGCCGTCTCGTAAAATACTCTGCCGAAAGGCAGCACCATATATTCGAACCCTCTCGACTACTGAGTCGGAAACACCGTAATACCATAATAACATAACTCCGCCCTCTCAGAAGGCGGAAGCATACCATATGCGCCTGTGCGGTAGCCACCGCGGGCGCCGGCGATTACCCCGCCGCAAACCATAGTCGGCAGTTTTCCTGCCGTATGCCGTTTCAAAAAAAAAAAAAAAACACCATGCCAAGGGGCGGCACCATATTCTCAAACCTTCTCGGCCACCGAGTCGAGTGAAGCAGAACTCCGCTCTTTCATAAGGCGGAAGCATACTATATTCTGCGCCACCTCGGCGCTACTTTTTCACCCGGAGCTTGGGGATTACCGGGCCGCGACGCTACCTGAGAAATTCGGAGCGTCGTGGGAAAAAAAAAACACTATATCAGGCCAACAGGCAGCACTATACACCAGAACCCGCTCGATCACTGAGTCAAGCTTATCGTAACTCCGCCTTGTCTTGAGGCGAATGCATACAATATCCCTCTGCGCTACCTTCTCACTTGGAGCGCTACACCCATGATACTCGCGCTTGTCGTGGGGCAACTGCGGGTGTCGGCAATTACCCCGCCGAAACACTATAAGAGGCTTTTCCAGAAGCCACCCTGCCAAAAGGCAGTACTATACAGTCGAACATTCTCGACTATGGAATCGAACGAATCATAACTCCGCCCTTTCATAAGGCGGAAGCATACTATATTCTGCGCCACCTCGGCGCTACTTTCTCGCCCGGAGTTTGGACATTACCGGGACGCGCGACGCTGCCTGTAGAACTCGGAGCGTCATTATTCTTTTTTGTATGAATCGAATTGAGGTAAGCAGCCTATTAGGTAAGCCACTTCCACTCCAACCTTACCTTATCTTCTTTGCCAAAAAATATGAATAACATAACAACCATCGAACGTCAGCATATCATTGTCGGAACCATACATCACTGTTGCGTCGCTTACGATATTCAAACCATATTGAGCCCGAAGAGGCCTGTGACGATATCCAAACCATATTGAGCCCGAAGAGGCCTGAAATCAAACCATATCCAGCAGGTTGAATCCTGACTGTAATGACTATATTTCGAACAATATCGCCGCCTCAATGGCAGCTGCGGACGAAACGATAATCAGTCGCCCAATGGGGTCGACAACGACATCTCCTCCATGAATGAGGACAAACCATAACTTGCAGGACGAAACGATAATCAGTCGCCCAATGGGGTCGACAACGATATCTCCTCAATGAATGAGGACAAACCATAACTTGCAGGACGAAACGATAATCAGTCGCCCAATGGGGTCGACAACGATATCTCCTCAATGAATGAGGACAAACCATAACTTGCAGGACGAAACGATAATCAGTCGCCCAATGGGATCGACAACGATATCTCCTCAATGAATGTGAGGACAAACTATAACTGGAAAATGTTGTTGACATTGTAAATGATATGCCACCTCACAATACGAATGATACAATATACATGATAATCTAGGCCAAACTGAGGGTCACTCTTGCGAACACGTGTTGCCAAAAGGAGAGGAAGAGATAACATCACCTCTCCATGATCACCATAATAATCCAATTCTAAGTGAGGCACAGCCTCGCCTGAACATATGAACATCTTTCCAACATATCTCAGAGCAAATCCATGAGAGCTATGACTCTGATGCTAATCATAAAAGATATTCATGACCTATTACGATATACTGCGCGAAGATGGTGACTATATCCAAAATATGATACTGGGTTTTCAATCCAGTGAGTCAAAGGAATACTATAAGTAACATGCGCCAAGCATGCGGTCTGATTCTTCCCTTCATGGATGCAGACCTGGTACCATATCAAGACATGGCAATGAACATACACTATAACCAAGGCTGGAATGCCGGCCTAATGGACAATCTGGCTGACTTTGTCGGCAGATGGTCTAACAATATCATAGAACATAACCATATCACGCACAGGCCTGCTGGAGCAGAGGACCCGCAGCAGCGACTCTTGCTGCAATTACAATATATTGACACTGTACTTACACTGGCTACACCAAAGCCAGCCAGCTTAGCTCTCATATTGTTTCCAGCAGCTGATGTTCATCAGATTCCTGTGCTAACATATTGCAAGATATTCCGGATGGCGCACAAGACTGGATCCAAACCGGAATGTGTCGTCCTTGAGTATGGTAACCATATGGCCCCTGCGCTTGAGGCGTGGCGGCAGAGATACAATAAGAAAATACGTGAGCACTTCAAAGACTGTGCTAACACCTTCCCAAACATATCTTATCCCAACAGATAGTTTGCAGACCAACCGTTGGGTCTGCCAATATACTCTGCCATCAGAACCATAATGACCAAAGCAGCGCAGCAATGGCACAATATATGTGCCTATGATATGGGTGCAGAACTTGCAGGTTATGACCCACACCTGCAGCATGAACCATATGCTGGCCAGCCGGACCATAGGGCAGACAAGCGCCCATCATATCCTCCAGCAAAACAGACCAGGCGGAAGTCGCCTAGGCGTGAAACCTCGCCACCGGTGAGTGAACGGCCTGCACCGCAACAACAATATGCAACTGTAGCTGCTAGCCAGCCAACGCTGCAACTTAAACTGACCCCGCTGGCAGGGCAGGAGAAGTTGCATGCCAATCACCATAGCCCTCTGTACCTGACTGAGGTCATGCAGTTTTTGGACTGAGTGGGCCCTACAGTAACAGAACATGTCTATGACTATATGTCAGAAAGATATGTGCATGACGCTATCAACAAACAATCACAATACTATAATACACTGGAAACCATGTTCGCAAACAAGCGAGGAATCCGTGGAGCTGCCTTTACTGATTCTCATCAGTTGGCAGAAACTATAATATGTTATGTTCAAAGTAAAAAATGTTATCACGATCTCAAAATACACAGGCATAATGGATTTTTGCCTGCAAATCTTATTATACAAATACTGTAATACGCTGACAACAATTTTTCGCTGGGTGCTGAAATGATCCAGCGTCAATCAGCGTGGAGCGAACATATCCTAATAAGGACTAACCATACGCATGCCGTAAGGCTTACGATAACCTGAGCAGGCACCTAGGCTTGAAACCAGGGCCCTCAGTGCAACTGCTGAAAATAGCAGTAACACCAGACATGCTCCCGAAGCATGATGATGGAGGTGGCTGTGGTGGTAGTGGAGGCCGCAATAGCGGCCGTGGCGGCCGCTCTGAAGGAGGAGGCCGCGGCAGAAATGTTGGTCGCGGCCGGGGGCGGTCGAGGTGGAGAATAAATATAGGCTACCATATGAACGCATACCCACTATAATAGTGGAGACTACTTTCGTCCGCAGCGCTCCAAAAAAGAGCATACAAGCTGAGACATCAGCCCAGCAAATTGCAAACAAACTACAGTATAAAACAAATATTGACATAGTAAACCGAATGAATTGACTTTATAAATACCTTTTGATCCACTATGTCAAAATCAGTCTCCTTACCTTATGATTAAATGTTGCCATACACTACATAAGCTGAACGTAGTAATGTATTGTTTTGGCAACAGCTTTGATTTGCGGTGATTTGGATGTGGCCGCTCAAGTTGATCTGTGCCAGGGGACGCCCTGGAGTGATCCTGGGCGTGGGCCTGCCCCTGTCGTTTACGGCAGGATCGCCAACAATCAGAGTTCATAAAAGTCGGCCGACGAACACATCCTCCCATCATATTTAGCTTTGAGCCATCTGTAACATAACGATAAGAATATAACATTACTATAAGAACAATAACTGAAAATATTGGCTCAAGACTACTGTGTCTCACGACACCACTATGATATAACCATGACAACAATACCAAAAGTAAAAATTGTGGAGGATGTGGGACCACTGCGTTCGAAACGTAGGGTCGATGACACTCAGGAACCCCCTGTTGTGCATCATATACTGGAGACTCACAAGGCACAAACACAATAAACACTATATTACTGGTCAGAAAGGCACCTCATCAAAAGCGCTGCAAACTGAACCACTTGAAAAAAATACTAATATCAGTAAAAGCACCAACAAACGGTGGAGAATGCTGTGCAAACGGACACTGTTGAGTGCCGTCACATGCAAACACAAATCAATGAAATCATATCTGACTATAATGACAATATGGCCAGGGCGATGATCCCTGCGCATCATGATAACGACGCAACAGTATCAGCTCCCCAACACGATACTTACCCATCATTCAGTCAGAATGTTTGGCAACAATTAAACATGATATGGGGGCCGTTCACCCTTGATGGGGCGGCAACAGCTGAAACCACAAAAGTGCTTGACAATTATTGTTCTCCGACTAATTCTTTCTTTGATGCTGACATTACTAACCATCATGTGTGGCTGAATCCACCTTTTGAGCAAATCTCTGATTTTTATCGCCTGCTTCGAAAGGAAGCGCAGGCTGAATCCTTACAATATTTCCGCAGTAATTTGCGATTCCAAAATGGAAAAACAATAACAAATCAAAACATATGCTGAAAAACATACAGAAAAATACACCAGTACCCTCAGGGTGCTTATTGGTATGATATTCCAGACCCAAGCAACCATAAAGAGCGGATACCAATGGGTCCGACTCCATTCGCAGTTGATGTATGCCTTGCTGACTATACTGTCGAAGACAGACTGCGCGACAAAGCGCACAATGTGAAACCACCATATCAAATTCCAACCGCAAACTTTACTTCTCAGACTGTTGAGACAGATCTGTTGAAGGCCAAATCCAAAATTACAATAAACAATGATATCCTGTCCAATCAGGTTGACATATTGATCGACAGTGCTGCCCAAAGAGAAATTATCTCATGGGATATTGTACAAAAATATAATCTGCCAGTGAAACTGCTGGATCAAGCGATCAAAATACAACTGGCAGATGGAATAACATATAAGATCTCTCGACATTATGTTACTGTAATGCTTCAATTTGAGGCAGGTTACACTACGGAGGCTAATCTTGTTTGCCTCCCCAGCAACAATAACTGGGATGTCATATTTGGCACAATATTTGGTACAATATCAAGATATGGCAATGAACATACACTATAACCAGGGCTGGAATGCCGGCCTGATGGACAATCTGGCTGACTTTGTCGGCAGATGGTCTAACAATATCATAGAACATAACCATATCACGCACAGGCCTGCTGGAGCAGAGGACCCGCAGCAGCGACTCTTGCTGCAAATACAATATATTGACACTGTGCTTACACGGGCTACACCAAAGCCAGCCAGCTCAGCCCTCATACTGTTTCCAGCAGCTTATGTTCATCAGATTCCTATGCTAACATATTGCAAGATATTCCGGATGGCGCACAAGACTGGATCCAAACCGGAATGGGTCCTTGAGTATGTTAACCATATGGCCCCTGCGCTTGAGGCGTGGCGGCAGAGATACAATAAGAAAGTACGTGAGCACTTCAAAGACTGTGCTAACACCTTCCCAAACATACCTTATCCCAACAGACAGTTTGCAGACCAACCGTTGGGTCTGCCAATATACTCTGCCATCAGAACCATAATGACCAAAGCAGCGTAGCAACGGCACAATCCAAGTGCCTATGATATGGGTGCAGAACCTGCAGGTTATGACCCACACCGGCAGCATGAACCATATGCTGGCCAATCGGACCATAGGGCAGACAAGCGCCCATCATATCCTCCAGCAGAACAGACCAGGCGGAAGTCGCCAAGGCGTGAAACCTCGCCACCGGTGAGTGAACGGCCTGCACCGCAACAACTATATGCAACTGTAGCTGCTAGCCAGCCAACGCTGCAACTTAAACTGACCCCGCTGGCATGGCAGGAGAAGTTGCATGCCAATCACCATAGCCCTCTGTACCTGACTGAGGTCATGCAGTTTTTGGACAGAGTGGGCCCTACAGTAACAGAACATGTCTATGACTATATGTCAGAAAGATATGTGCTTGACGCTATCAACAAACAATCACAATACTATAATACACTGGAAACCATGTTCGCAAACAAGCGAGGAATCCGTGGAGCTGCCTTTACCGATTCTCATCAGTTGGCAGAAACTATAATATGTTATGTTCAAAGTAAAAAATATTATCGTGATCTCAAAATACACAGGCAAAATACACAGGCAGGCAAATCTTATTATACAAATACTGTAACACGCTAACAACAATTTTTCGCTGGGTGCTGAAATGATCCAGCGTCAATCAGCGTGAAGCAAACATATCCTAGCTAATAAGGACTAACCATACGCATGCCGTAAGGCTTACGATAACCTGAGCAGGCACCTAGGCTTGAAGCCCGGGCCCTCAGTGCAACTGCTGAAAATATCAGTAACATCAGACATGCTCCCGAAGCATGATGGTGGAGGTGGCTGTGATGGTAGTGGAGGCCGCAATAGCGGCCGTGGCGGCCGCTCTGAAGGAGGAGGCCGCGGCAAAACTGTTGGTCGCGGCCGGGGCGGTCGAGGTGGAGAATAAATATAGGCTACCATATGAACGCATACCCACTATAATAGTGGAGACCACTTTCGTCCGCAGCGCTCCAAAGAGGAGCATACAAGCTGAGGCATCAGCCCAGCAAACTGCAAACAAACTACAGTATAAAACAAATATTGACATAGTAAACTGAATGAATTGACTTTATAAATACCTTTTGATCCACTATGTCAATATCAGTCTCCTTACCTTATGATTAAATGTTGCCATACACTACATAAGCTGAACGTAGTAATGTATTGTTCTGGCAACAGCTCTGATTTGCGGTGATTTGGATGTGGCCGCTCAAGTTGATCTGTGCCAGGGGACGCTCTGGAGTGATCCTGGGCGTGGGCCTGCCCCTGCCGTTTACGGAGGATCGCCAACAATCAGAGTTCATAAAAGTCGGCCGACGAACACATCCTCCCATCATATTTTGCTTGAGCCATCTGTAACATAACGATAAGAATATAACATTACTATAAGAACAATAACTGAAAATATTGGCTCAAGGTACTGTGTCTCACGACACCACTATGATATAACCATGACAACAATACCAACGTAGTGGAGGATGTGGGACCACTGCGTTCGAAACGTAGGGTCGATGACACTCAGGAACCCCCTGTTGTGCATCATATACTGGAGACTCACAAGCGCAGAAGGCGCAAACACA
>VCJN01000478.1:0-58589 GCA_006384855.1 Tetraselmis striata
ACATATAATATCCCTCTCGACGTTTCCACTGAGGTGACGTGGAGTCGAACGCGTCGACGCCGGTTCGTCGCCTTCGCGGCCAAGCTTCGCCACGCCAACTCACGGACGTTTCCTTGTTGCCTACCTTCTAGTAGCCCGCCGAATTGTCACAGCTCGCGGCCTTCGGGCCCATGAGACGGCGTCTTTACCTCCCAGTAGGCCTGCGGGATAGCCGCCCCGACAAACCGGTTCGTCGGAACAATACTTTCTTCTCGCTAACACATGCGTCGGCAGTCGCTACCCGTCACCCTATCTCTCCCTCCCACAACCTTCGGTATCGCCACACGACGCTTCTTGAGTTACCTCATGCGAATCATGAGGGGTGACGCTCTCGGATCGAGTGCATTATGTAGTATACTACACCCCTAGTGGATATAACGGCGTGGGTTATTGCCCTGCAGGTGGCATCTTCCTTATCCCCTACATCCTGTGCCTCATCGTGATTGGCTTCCCGGTGCTTCTGCTCGAGCTTTCACTTGGTATGAAGTTCCGTGCCGGCGACGTCGAGGCATTTGGAGGCATTCACCGCCGGCTCCGTGGCGTCGGCATCAGCTCCATAATCGCCGGCTTTGTCATTGTATCGTACTATGGTGAGCCCCCCCATGCTGCTCGCACTCGTGGTTCAGCCCGCTGCGAGCTGGCACGCTGTACCCACGAATATCATCCATCTAAGCGAAGCTGCTCCGCGCCGTGTCGCAGCCAACATTATCAGCTGGGCATGCGTCTACTTCGTGAGCTCCTTCATCAGCCCGCTGCCTTGGACCGCGGCGGCGCAAGCCATGGAGACCAGCTGCGCCATCGACGACGCGCTCGCGCCCGAGGAGAACTTTCTGTACAACACGGTGCTCCACCTCGGCTCGCAGGAGCAACTCGACACCGCGAGCTCCAAGATCATCGCGGGATGGGTGTACGGTGAGATCACGGCTGCTGTCTGCCTTCCGAACTTTTCTATCAGACTCCCTGGAATGCTTGTATCCCGCGTCGAGAAGGGGCTTTGAGGTCGGTCGTCCCTTTACCCCCCGCAGCCGGACTGGTCGTCATCTTTGTGGTGTCCTACTTCTGCATCTGGAAGGGCGTCCGCTCAGCAGGCCGCGTGGTCTACTTCACCGCCACCGCGCCCGTGCTCCTCCTGATCATCCTCTTCGGCTACAACATCTCGCTGCCCGGTGCGGGCGATGGCATCAAGGCCTACATGGGCACCTGGGACACCGAGGCCCTGCGCAACCCCAATATCTGGACTGACGCCGCCGGCCAGATCTTCTTCACACTCTCCGTGTCCATGGGCATCATGACAGCCTACGGCAGCTACCTCGACCCGCGCACCGACCTTGTCATGGTGCGCCCAAATATGAAACTTGACATGGAGTGACAGCATGACACTGACTTGACGCTATCCTCCACCTCGGTAGAATATTCTTAGGGATTGCAATACGGTGGCACTTGGTGACTGACTATCCGCTGGCTGTCTGCCGACACCTCCTCGGTGTCCCAGCCCCTCCCCAACCCGTTGTGGGGGCAGTCGGGGATGCAGGCAACCCCTTGCATGCGCTCAACCACAATGCCGACGCCCCATCTGAGCTGTGCCGCCGCCTCCACAGGACCACGCCATCATCACCGGCACCAACTCGCTCATCTCCATTTTTGCCGGCTTCGTCGTGTATGCGGTGCTCGGCAACGTGGTGCACGAGCACATGGAGCAGTGCCCCACGCTCGTCGACACGCATGGCGCCGTGTCCAAGGTCTACGGCGCCACCAGCATCTCGCTCGCCTTCGTGATCTACCCCAGGGTGTGTGCCCCTGGCCCCCTACCGCCAGTACTCTAGGCGTGGGCAAGTAGTGCCCGTACCTGTCGTATACATCACCACTCCCCTCCACGTCACACAAGAGCTTAAGAGCCTTTGGAGAAGAAACAGAGCCTTGTCGCACAAGGTACCTCACGGCCAAGTTCCATTGTACCAATGCAGCCTATCCAACTACCAGGTGTGTTTGAGTGTGTATTTCTGTGTAAATTGTGTTTATGGCTGCGCGCAACCGCCGTGCTCCCAAGGTTGTGTGTTGTTTCCAAGGCGCATTGGGTTTGCTAGTCTTTGCCGCGCCCAGCCAAAGCTTAATCTGGGCCGGGTTGAAAAGTTGACATCTGTTGGTGACATGCCCGTTACAATTGCGCAATTACTACAATCAGGCTTGTGAACAATGCTTGATATATCATATGTAGTTTTATTCGGGTGCCTGTACTGCCTGTTCGAGCCTTCATTCTTTCACGCGGTTCAGCCTCACTCGGTCCAAATTGAAATCCTGCAGGGACTTTCCAACTTTCCGTCGGGCGTCTCCAACTTCATGGGCGTGCTCTTCTTCTTCACACTTATGAACCTGGGCATCGACTCCGCGTTCTCCATGGTGGAGGGCGTCACCACCGTCATCTCCGACACAGCTCGGTTCAGGTTGCTTCGAGGCCGCATAAGTGCTACTTGCCGGGCATGTGGTCAGGGCGGCACTCGATTGCGTGGAGTCTAATGTGCATCCGCGCTTATGCCGCTCGCAGGCACTTCAAGCGCGAGGCGATCGCTCTGATCACCTGCGGCATGGCCTTCCTGGCCTCCACCCTCTTTGCCACCGACCTCGGCCTGTACCTGCTGGACGCCTTCGACCACTACATCAACAACTACGGCCTGCAGCTGGTGGGCATGCTGGAGTGTGTGTCGGCGGGATGGGTCTACGGCTGGCCAGACAGCATGGCGCGCGTCGGCAAGCGGGCCACCATTGCCTACACCGCCTCCTACATGGGCGGCATGTTGACCACCATCGTGCTGGCCGGCGCTCTGGTAGACATCAACACCCCCGAGTACCTCGGCCTGGCCGTAGGCATCCCTGTTGGCTTTGTGATCTTCATGGTCGGCGCCGTCGTCTCGTTTATGCTGCGCAAGGACACAAGCAAGACCGCCGGGCAGTACATTTGCGACACCGCTTTCTGCGGCACAGAGATCCTCCGCAAGGCCGTCAATGAGAATGCGCGCGTTGTGCCGCTGACACCGATCTGGGACGTGATGGTCAAGTACCTTGCGCCGCCTATCCTGCTTGGCCTTATCGTCATCGGCATCATAACGGACTCAAAGGCTGGCGGCTACTCGGGCTACCCCGCCTGGCTCCAGGGTGTGTCTACCATTCTGCTGCTGGGCATCCTGGCCGCTTTCTTTGTCAACATCTTCATTCCCTCATGGTGGGAGAAAGCTGCCGGCGAGGATGCCAACCGTGTGTATGCTGAGGACAGTCATTCTTCCGGCGACGAGCATGCTGCTCCTCTCAAGGAGAACGTTGAGGTGCCCACCAAGCCATGAAGGCTCCATCGAGGCTCCATTCCTGTACCAGCTGCTCCGTTGAACGAACTGAAGTTTGACCACTGGAGCACCCCAGGGAAGTGTGTCAGTCTATTCCAGGTGAGTCGGCGACTGCAGCCAGGATGTACATACCAAGAAAGGCTTCCACAGGCACACACAATCCCGCTTACTGCCGACTGTAATCACAGACACTGTTTTGGGAACAGGGTTTACAAGCTATCCGCGTAAGATACGGCCACCCGCCGACACTCGTGGTGACACAATGATGTAAATTATAAGATTTTGATAAGCTGGCAGGGCATGCCATTATTGTGTGAAAAAATTACCTCACATTTGGCACAGTTAGAGATGGCGTGAAGCAATTCGCGGTGTACATCATAAATGAAAAGCCTCAGTAGCTTATATTGCCACTTGATATCGGCAGCAGCATACCCTCCAGAGTAGCAGAATATTGCAACATTCTTAAGCCAAGAGATTCAATACCTGTAGATATATAGGACAGCGGTTTCATTATCGCATCACAAATTGGCTCCGTTTGTCTATATACATATATATGTAAAAAAACAAGGATATATTTATATTATTCATACACATATATACGTACGTATATACCACACACACACACACACACACACACGGCATGAGAAGTCCATATTGCCACAGCTTATTTGACAGTTTGGCACCGACTTTTTTGAAAGCATGCCAGGCGGACATAGGTGCCTGTTTGCAGAGTTCCTGCCGCGCGTTGCATCCTGCTGCCGCCATGATGGCTGCAATGACGCATCATCACCAGCGGCCTTGGGGCAAGCAGCAGCCCCAATGAACATTACCTATGATGGCGGCAGCACGGGCCAAGGGCTCTCAGCAATAATAAGATGCTTAGCGTCGACAGCACAAGGCAGACGATACAGACCGACCGCATGCTGCACATGGTGCAAATTGCTGAATGAATCAATGATTCGTATATCGAACAACTTTAAAGGAAAGCCAAGGAAAATTAGAACAGTATAGGAGACTACGAATCCCTGAATAATTAGAACCCATTTTTGTCATGTGTCATCATTTGGCTCATATTGCTATGAGTATGAAGTATAATTGTAATGTAGTCTCTTCACATGCTACATGACTTCACCTCATTTCCCCGAGAATGCAATAATAAATAGGTACTTACCAACCGCCCTTCTAATACAGCCGCCCATCGCGTCACTCTGTGATTATCTTCTGAATGACAAGACGTGTACATTTATAATCAAAAATGTTTTATTACGAGAACTGACTGACTGCCACAGGAGCAAAACGATAGTCAAGCAGTTAGGCGTCACCTGCTATCGCGGGGTATATATATGTAGCTTCATATTATAAGCAAGTTGTGAAACAAAGTAGTGAATATTGTGACTGCCCCCGTCCACAGCCCGCCATATTGTAGAGGTGCCACAGCATAGCAGACTCACGAATAGCTATCGTAAGTCTCAAATTGGGCTGCTTGCATGCAACCCATAACAACATTCGATGTAGTTCAGTCTGCTATTGTTTATTTGACATTTTTACCTCTGCCATGCAGGGCAGGCCGCGGCTCGACAGGGATTTATCATTCGTGGTCGCCAATAAGGGGGGGACGTCTCTTGGTCACGTTCACCTCGCGTGGTATGAGAGGGACTTGAGGCAGACGACCTCAACATAAATGATGACTAATAATAATTATAACGGGGCATAGTAGTCGCCCAAAGTACTACACAGCGTCGCCTATACAGCAAGGCTTCCCGTATGTTACTGCATATTTCTGCCGAAACGTCAGTGTGGCATACTACGATGCCATAAATCGACGTTTGATTAATGTTCGCCAAATGAAACAGTTTATAACATTGACATTCCTGCACCACATATAGCTCCGCACTGATGATGATGATGTGCTTGATGATCGTGTTATCATCACACATCACTTCATCATATAATATTGCATCCCGGCAGGCCGGGGATAGAATGCGAAATCAATGATGCTGAGAGTGAGTCTGCCTATGCGAGTGTTGCAGAAGTAGGATTGTAGGAAGATGGCGAACGTGCTCTACTGGGGGCTGGGGCTTTGATGGGTGGCCCCGCTAGCCCCCGGCTCCGAGACCCGCCCATGATGTAATGCTGGAGAAAACTACTCTACACGACGTATTAGATCATGTTTGCTTCACCGCACATGGTTTTTTCAAATCCTAAAAATCCTGCATGCAATGTGTATCATTATATAATACAAACGCATTGTTTGTCGTTGAAATTTCGTCGTAGCTAACGTAGAGACGCTGTTGCAAGGGTAAGTTTCACTGCTGCAAGTCATGTTTTTTCCCCGCCCCGGGTGAACGAAAGTTTTATGGAGTGGTGTAGGTGCGGCAGCCAACCAATAAATAATGATATGGTACAGCATATCCTAGTGCAACGCCCTTCACATACGTCCTAGAAGGCCCCTTTTCGCCAGATTTGTGTTTACGAATAGTAGGGCAGCAAAACATAGGATTCACGACTGATACTTTGGCGCGGACGAAGGGTGTTGCACATTCATGTTCAAACTGTATTATCATATGCTTTAATTATGCCTACCGCGTAGTACGCGCTGACAATTTTCCTACACGAACACAGCACGAGTGGCCATGGCGCCACACTACTGGGCGATACTTCAAATATACCCCGCCATAACCAAAAAGGTTGATATATAACCGGCCCACACGTGCCGCCCCGTATGCATATGTCATTGCATGGCAGGGTGTCCATGATGGATGGGAGAGGAAACATGCCATCAACATTATAAATAAGCTAGGGCGTTGTTGGGTGGGGTGGGGTCGTAGTGGCGCGCGCCCGTGCACGATGATGTGACGCAATGCCATCGCCAACTTGACGAAATCGGTATGTCAACTGTGGGACAAAACACGTTATGTCATCAGCGGAAAGAACGGTCTGTCATCAGAGGGACAAAAATCGTTCTTTCATCAGCGGGGCGAAATAGGTCTAACATCAGCGGGACGAAATATGTCTGTCACCAGTTGGACGAAATCGGTCTGTCATCAGCGGGACGAAATCGTTCTGTCATCAGTGGGGCGAAATGGTCTCTCATTAGCGGGAGGAAATGGTCTGTCATCAGTGGGACAAAAAACGTTATGTCATCAGCGCGGGACAAAACGGTCTTTCATCAGTGGGTCACTGCAGGTGTGTTGAGTATACACATGTATGGGAGTCTCGTATGGTGCTCTCCCCGTGCTCTCCCCGTGCTCTATCTGCATATCGTGACATCCAAGATAAACATCATATCAGAGCATGCTATGATAGACATATATGTTATTGCATACATGCATGATTGTGAATGGCACAGCAGCGGGACACACCTTCTTTTTCCCTTCTTGTACGAAGTAGCCTGCGTGATTCTTGATATGTAAGACTGCATGCTAGCGCAGCCTGTGGCTCCGGAGTAAGTCGCCTTGCGCCTTGGTGCACCGTTGTGTGCCAACCGGCCTCTTGGGCGGCACTACAAGCCGTTTGGCAGCCCCGTCGTATTGGGATAGTCAGTCGCTTGTCTCATTATTGCTTATTGGGCTTGTGCAGACGCGTACCGTCGAATTTCAAGCTCATTACGGGACCCTTCTCCGTTAAACGGTAGTTACGAGCGAAGTACGACCCTGGAGAACGTCTGTGTCAAATGAGGACACATGTGTTCTCATTTACACGCTGAATACGGTCGCCATACGGGATATGGCTCAGGGATGAACACAATTATGCGGATATTACGCTATGGATACGCAGCAAGCAGGCTACTTGCACTACAATACTGCTACGATCTGCGCTATATATGTAATACACTACAGTTATATGCTATATTATAGTATACTACATAGCAATATATTATTATCTTAAAATGTATGCTAAATTATATTATATGGCATATTATATTATGTTAATATAAACATATTATATTAATTTATTATAATATGTTAATATATGGTCAGATGTAGTCATCAAGAGGTTTACAGTACTTAGCAATGTTGTACTGCGCACGATCCCCGCGGTCGGCGCACGGACTGGGGCCTGCCGGCCCGCACCAGCACCACGACCTGAGGGATCCGCCCTCGGGCACCGGCACTCTCTGCTTTGCGCTCGCCTCAACCGGCTCGCGCAAGCAGTCTCGACTCTAGCAGTCGAGCAGAGTGTCAGCTTACTCTATGCCGACTCGGACCCGAGCCTCAGCCTCCCGAGACGCTGCACCTTCCCCACCCCGCGACAGCAGGATGCCCCCTCGCCCTGTACCGGAAGACGCCCTAGTCGACGATGCCCCGGGCGGCGCCACAGCGGCATCCATCGCGGAATTGGAAAAACGCCTGACGGCCCAAGCAATAGCCCTGGAGAAGCGGCTGGCCGAGCAGTTCGAGGCGGCTACGGCCGCCTTACTCGCTCGACTGGCCCCTCCCGTGCAACCGCCTCCTCCCAAAGGCACCCAGCCAGCCATTCCCGCGGGCGCGCCTGCGCCCGAGGGTGGTGAGAAAGGAGCGCAAGAGCCCCTTCCTGCTGAGCTGGACGCACTCGACACCGAGGTTGAGTACGTCGACTTCGCCTACTTCGGCCAAGTCCTCCCTTCCGGTCTGAAGCCACCCCCACGCAACGGCGACGAGCCTCGCTTGTGGATTCTGACCGACGATACCGAATTGGAGAAACGCCTGACGGCCCAAGCAATAGCCCTGGAGAAGCGGCTGGCCGAGCAGTTCGAGGCGGCTACGGCCGCCTTACTCGCTCGACTGGACCCTCCCGTGCAACCGCCTCCTCCCAAAGGCACCCAGCCAGCCATTCCCGCGGGCGCGCCTGCGCCCGAGGGTGGTGAGCAAGGAGCGCAAGAGCCCCTTCCTGCTGAGCTGGACGCACTCGACACCGAGGTTGAGTGCGTCGACTTCGCCTACTTCGGTCAAGTCCCCCCTTCCGGTCTGGAGCCACCCCCACGCGACGGCGACGAGCCTCGCTTGTGGATTCTGACCGACGACACCGCCGCCCGCGGCCTCGCGGAGCAGCGGGGTCTGACAGCGTACGACAAGTACCTGTATCTTGGCTGTTATGCTAAGGCCTGCGGCCAACCCCTGGCGGTACGGCCGTCATTGCAGTACAGTGTACAGTACCTGGGCCGCCCGTCCCGCGCACGGCGCCCTCGCCCGGGCTCTGGAGCGCCCTGGACGGTGTCGATGGCGGCCGAGCCCCACCTTCTTGCCGCCCTCTCTCCGGCGCCGGCCTGCCGACCAAGTTTTGGAGCGTCTCCCCGCTGGAGCCTTCCGCCGCTTGGTCCTTTTCAGCCACTCCCACTGACTGGCTGCGGGACGCCTACCTGGCGGCGGGCGCCCAGCCGCCCCCCAGTGTCACGTGGGCATCGCACAGGTTGCGCGAAGGCGCGGCCTCGGCAGCGAACTGCTATTCTGCGGTTCTGCTGCTAGCTCGTCCCCGTCCGGCCGCTACACTTCGCTACCTGTGCAAGCCTTTGGCTTTCTTCTCTGGCAAATCGTGCCTCCTTGGGTAAATGGTCAGATGTAGTCATCTAGAGGTTTACAGTACTTAGCAATGTTGTACTGCGCACGATCCCCGCGGTCGGCGCACGGACTGGGGCCTGCCGGCCCGCACCAGCACCACGACCTGAGGGATCCGCCCTCGGGCACCGGCACTCTCTGCTTTGCGCTCGCCTCAACCGGCTCGCGCACCCACCCACCCACAGCCATCTTTCTGCGCTAGGAGACACCCAGGCCAAGCCTGTGGTTCTCGTCTTAGCCTCCAATGTAAGCGAGCTGACATTCTTTGGCAAATCGTGCCTCCTTGAGTAAATATTATACATTTATACAGGAACATTATATCATATATAATTTATATATAACATAGTGATAGAATATGTATGATATGAAGACGACTCGCGCGGGGCGCGAGTCGTCTAGGCGCGGCGCCGGACTTGTTTATTTTAGAAAGCGGCTGCGCCTAACTGGCGCACACTCGCCAGACAGTACCGTAGCTGCTCGTTCCCTAGCACCCTCCACCATGGTTCCCAAGTGTCCGATGAGGGAGTCGTCTCGCTGTATTTTACCTCGTTTATTTGTACCCGACGCGACTCGAGCGCAGATGTTGAACCCAATATATACCATACCCCCCCCCCCCCCCTCTCCCCCTTACGGGATCCGACATGGGCACTGGCGTTCAGAACGCCCCCGTCGATGGTCCATGCCATACTCCCATGAGCCGGGGACTGGAGTCCACCATGAAAGGTACAGTGAGTCGGCGGGTGGGTGACTTGACTGCTTAGAGGATTATTATATTTTCACAGCCGTTGACCGCCCCGTACTGCGTTTGATGTTGCTTTTAGGTGTTGCTCCTGCAGCTGAGGACAAGGCAGTGCTGCCATCGCTGTCTTTGACGAATGATGGCCGCGCGACACTCAGATTCCTTAGGCTAGCTCGAGGTCTGCGAGGTAACGCCGCACTGGGAAGCCGCAGGTGAGTCGCGTTTGTTTTACCACTTGTTCGATTACACAGGCACCGCCGCCGCGACAAGCAATCAACACGCATACTGACTTTCGCAGTTGTAGCTGTGTCAGACCCCCGACGTCGACAGTTGACGTCGACAAGGGCAGTAGCCCGGAGCCCCCGGCCAAGAAAGCCGAGCAGCCCGCCAAGCCGGCGCCTGGGGGGCCGGGGTGGTGCCGGGGCCATGGCGGGCGGTGGGGCGCTTGGGTGGCGGGCCGGCCGCCGGGCCGCCGTAGCCTGTGCCGCCACCCACGAACAACATGCCGGCCGCCGAGGCGGTCCCGGTCAAAACCGGGTGTAAATAATTTATTCCGCCCGCCCACTGCCGCGCGCCTCGCCGCCCACTGCCGCGCGCCCGCTCATTGGATGTGCCGCGCGTGCTATCTCGAATTAGGCCAGAGCGCAACGAGATTGTCGGGCTCCCAGGGGCAGATGCAACCGCACGGCGTACCAGTACGGGGATATCGCGCACGAACTATTTATGTACGAGAATGCTTTCTACGGGTCGCATGCGGCGCGTCCAGCGCACAGCAAACTCCCTCACCCACCCCGAGCTGCACATAGCGCGCTCGCCGCCAGTAAACCAGCCAATGCGCATCACGACCCCTGGAGCGCGAACCCTATCCCTTGGGTACACATAACTGGCGGTGGTCGGTTTGTGGTGCCCACAGTGGTCAACACCGGCTGCGCACTCTGCCGCGTCAGGTACGGATGCCGCCCTTTTTGCCCACTCACTCACCGCCGCCCACCCACGCCAAACAAAATCGGAGACATCTCGGCACCGATCCCACCCGACACGGACCCGATATCGCTAGAGGGAGGGGAAGCTGAGGTCGTTACCGTGGCGGATTTTTGAGTTACTCCGATGTTCTCTCTCCTTGTCCGTCGATGCTACATGGGGTAGGAGGCTGAAAACCCGTCGCACCGACGCAGCGCCTCAACGGTATGGCGCGGCGCGAGAATTGCGCTCGGTGCGTTCTGGCCATTTCGACCAACCAACCCGCCGCCTCCAAATTCTGCCGGCAGTCTGGCATGTCAACCGTAGTAGTAGACGGACTGGCAGTGTAAGGCGAGGAGGCGCTGGTCTCGGCGGTGACCGAGGCAAGCTGAAGGTAGTGAAGGGGACTGTGTGCCTCCACACCGGATGGAGTGGTGGCAACGAAGGAGGACACCGACATGCAGCTACTCAGTGGACCCAAGTGATCCAAAGGTATGGCCCTTCCTCCCTTCCTTTGATGACCCCAAAGCACACGCAATGCGCGAGGTGCATGCGCTGTGCGAGGCGCATTTCATGCACCTCGTGGGACCGATGGACGACAACGACGCTCTGCGCTATATGTGTTGGGCTGGGACTGTATATTTGAATAGCGCACCCATCACGCCACCCCTTCCCGAACATATAGGTGGCTCTGTATTCCGGTGCGAGGGGCCACGGGGCGAGAGCGAGGCAGACGGGAGGCGTTCTGGATTGTGCCCTCAGGGCGAGCGCGCGAGCTGCGCTAGGGCGCTCGGAAGCTGCGCGCTAAAGAGCGGCAAGGGCGCATGGAGCGAGAGTGAGCGGGTACCTCAGACAATGACCCAGTGATCCAATGGTATGGCCCTTCCTCCCTGCCTTTGATGATCCCAAAGCACACGCTATGCGCGAGCTGCATGCGCTATGCGAGGCGCATTTCATGCACCTCGTGGGACCGATGGACGACAGCGACGCTCTGCGCTCTGTGTTGGGCTAGGACTGATGTAGCGCACCCATCCCGCCACCCCTTCCCGGAAAGATAGGTGGCCATGTACTCAGGTGGGAGGGACCACGGGGCGAGAGCGAGGCAGACGGGAGGCGTTCTGGACTGTGCGCTCATAGGGAGCTCGCGAGCGAGCTGCGTGAGTAGCGCGCTCGGAAGCTGTGCGCTAAGGAGCGGCAAGACCGCATGGAGCGAGAGTGAGCGGGTACCTCAGACAGTACCGGCAGAGGTAACTATTAGCGCCAAGCAGCCCCCATCGGCGCAGCGCTGAAAGCCACGACAAAATTGACAGCTAGGATGCGGCAAACTGTTGGCCAGATGTGAAGAATTACGACATGCGAAGGAAGGTGGACCATGAAGCAGCGATGCAAGCGGGAGGCGAGGCGGGCAACATCGGTGAGGGCGGGGGTGAGCCGAGCACCCGCCGCTCACGTTAGAGGGTTATGTATGGTAAATCCAGTAAGGGCGAGAAGGGGATTGGGGAGGGACACGCTCACTAGATGTAAATAATGCATCCACATTCCTTCGCTTTGCCGTTTATTTCTGTGCCATCTCTGCCTTTCTGGCGTCTGCCTTTGCCTTGGACATGTGGGGATGTGCATAATGGGCTGGTCATGGTGGTGCATGTCATGGTGGTGCGCCGTCAAGGTGCTGCGCTTCATGACCTGGCCAGTCTTGCCGAGCGTCACCTTGCCGGTCTTCAGAAGGCGCTGAGGCTGGTGGTTGCTGCCCTTGCGGAAGCCCTCCTTGATCTCCATGTTGCACTGCTCCATGCACTGAGCGCGTCAACGTTGTCATACAGTTCCATCCATCGGGGGAAGTGCCATGCAACTTCATGCATGTGCGGAGTGATGTCCTTTATTTGCTGTCGCGATGCCCATGAAGGCTGCGAAGAACATCTCCGTAGCTGTCCGCAGCTTCTTGGCTGCTGCCAGCCTGTCAGCCGTGAGGCCGCCAGGGTCTGCACTCAATGCTGCTGACATGCCGTCGTACTACTCCCACACTGCTAGAATCTTGATTTTGTCAGCATGTGACGCAGGGATCACGGCGTCAAGCATAAGCTGGCGGCGGCCGTCCCGCATCGTTTGCACCTCAGGCCCGCTGAGGGCAGGGAGATCTGCCTTGGTGATGGCCTTGCCCTTCCTACTCTGCACCTTTACCTCTCTGCTTGGTAGCCCGATGAGCTCCATCGCATCCATTGCCGCATGCACTTTATGCGTGTCCTTGCACCGATTGTGCACAGGGTGCCACGCCACATGCGGACATATCTGAATGCATGCATGCATGGTGTCCCCGATCATGTTCTCAGCCTCGATGCACATTAAGCTAGCCGGCATTTGTGACGCTGGCCGAACGGCGCAAATTGATAGGTCTGCATGTCCTCCTTGTTGACACCACGCAATGGCTCGCAGCAGCTTCCGCTCCTAATTGGCGGCCCCAGCTTTCGCTCCAACCCGATTCGAAGCCTCGCTGCCGCTGGTAAACTCTATCTTTGCTCGCCAAGTGGCTGCCTTGGCAGAGTTACAGCCTTTGAGTTACAGCGTTGAGTTACAGCCTTTGCGAGCTTTCGCATGCGCAGCCTCCGCGTGTACTACGGCCGCACGAATCTACAACATCTTTCTTAGCCCGGGAGCGCACCCGCTCCGCCTCAAGCTGGACTTGTAGCCACTCGACGTTCTTGTCCAGCTTGTCAACACGTTTGTTGAGCATGTCAACGTTGCTGCGAAGCGGAAGTTCTCCGCTGCTGTCCGATGTGTCGCCGCCGCCGCTCGATCGCTGGCATTTTGCGGATGGGCAACCGCAGCTTCCGCCGCTGTCTGGCGTTGCTCCGCCTCCTCCACTCGCCGACGGCTACCAAATCTGCCCCGCTTCCCTGCGCGTAGAGCTTTGCCGCCGCTAGCAGCGGCGGGCCGTTGTGGATCCGGCTCGTCGCCGGGCATGTATGGCGGGATGCGATAGGTATGCCGTTGGTACCGCCGTCGCCATGCCGCCGCGTACGCCCACCCACATCAGGTCCACCGACCCACCCACACCGCCGCCTCCCGAGCGCCCCACACACCACTTTGCCCGCATGTGCTTGCGCGCATTAACCCGTACATGTCACATAAGAGGTCCACAAGGGTTTTGGGTAAGCCCTGAGGTCGTGTGGTAGCCAAGCACCGCTGATGATAAGTGGTGTGGTGCTACAAGGACGTACAAAAAGCGCGTTTTCGCGTTTCAAGAACGCCTTGCGTAGTTCACGGCAGATACATCGTCGCAATGACGTGTGGTATGCGCCTGATGCAGTTTATTACGAGTACGTCACGGAATGACTACAGACAATTGTCATACTACTAGTAAGATTACAGGATGGGTACAGGGTATTACAGTGTAATTACGAAGTCGGGCGGGAGCCTAGTGAATTTCGCGGCTGAGGCGGTCAGCCCAGATGCTAAGTGTGGTCTTGATGTAGCGCGCACGGATGGAGATGTCGTTGGAGTCAAGGATGAACCACAATTTCCGCAGCTTCGTCATGAATAGTGGGGAGCGAGAGGTGAGGTTGGCGAGGACGTGGACCACACCCATATGTTGTCCTCGTGTAGCACTTGCCGCCCTCGCAGCTCCGAGAGGAATGTAAGCACGGCGTACCGCCGGACAGCCTTGAGCTCCTTGTAGCAGGTAATGTGAAGCTCGCGGTCACCATCGTACCTAAACCCGCGCGCCTCGGTGGTCTCGTTGAGGACGGCGACCCACCCATAGCCATAGCTGTCGATGTGCATGTAGGCCGTCTCCACGGGCTCGTAGATGGAGCGGCCGTTGCTGTGGTTGCGTCAACTTGACGCGCCCGCTCCACGAGTCCTTCGTGCGGAGCACGTCGTGCAGCTCGCGCCGGTAGAACCGTGCCGGCTTTTATGGCGAGAAATAGGAACTGAGCACGTCTTGCCACGGACGCGAGCTCTTGCACCAGCGCAGCCATCGCATGTCGCGCTTAGCCCGGCGGATGAGGCCAAGGGTAGTTGTGGCAGCGAGTGAATCGAGTTTCCGGGGGGGGGGTTCGAATCGTACTGCTCAGTGACTCCGTGAGTCGATCTCCATACCGAGGTGCTCCAGTCGTTGTACCGGCTCCTATTGGCCCTTGTCGGGCTGCCGGCTGAGACCCCACCGCCCGAGCAGGGACTGAGGCGGTCGCGCACGGTGTAGGCTTGCGCTTGGCTGCACGCAGAGAACAATATGTCGTCAATGTAGGGGAGCATGCGGCAGCCGCGGAAGTGGCTGCGCAGCGCTTGATGTCGCCGTGATGTCAGCTTGATGTCAGCATGGCGCGGCGCACGCCTTGCCAGGTCACCGTGAAGTCGGGGCGTCGCAGATGGCGGTTGAACGCCGTTGTGAGCGAGCAGAATCAGTAGGGGCTCATGCTCCACCCCATGTGGAGCCCCGCCAGCCGGTAGAGCTTGGCTCGATCGGTAGTTAATGGTGAAGTAGTCTCGGCCCTCAGGAGCGACGCCGACGGCTTAGAAGCCGTCTTGTAGGTCCATGGAGAGTATGTAGTCGCCTGGCCGAGCCATGTGACGCAGCCACGTGAGAGTCTCGAAACTCGGGCTTCGTTCCTCACAGTACCGGTCGAGGGGTTGTAGGTCGATGATGATCCGCCAATTATTGACGATCGGCTTAGGTAAAAGGAACAACAGAGAACCCACCGTAAGCAATGGCCTTCTTCCCACACTCCGCTAACCATAAATAAAGCGGGCCAGGTCATTGTCAGTCCATGAAGCGTAGTTGGTCGGGAGTCACGTCCTCCACCGAGACCCCTTGGTTGAAGGGGGCAAGCGGACCGTTCTTGAACGGGATGCGCACGCCGTTGCGGATCATGTCGACGACCCGACGGCAAGCGCCGATGTCCGCCCAGGCCTGCCATTTGCGTCGCACTCGGTGGCGCATGTAGTCCGACTCATGGGTGCATGAATCGGCACGCGATCCATATCGTAAAAACATGTGCACATATGGTTACGCGCATGGCCCGTACAGGTTCGGCCTCGCTCGGGAGTGACATCGGTCGCCCTGGGCTGCGTGCTGGTAACGCGCCACGGCAGGAGCAACCGACCGGAGGGAGCGGGTCGTTTGGTTAAGCTGTCCGAACGAGCTGCTCGGACACGGTATTCGGGTCGGCCGCCCGCCGGACACGGAATCGTTGTAAGTCCCGAGGTAGATGTTTGAATCGGCTAGCTAGGCCGAGTAGCAGGCGCCGAGAAGTTATTGGTGCCAAGATGGAGCGCACCATAGTGAGGCCGCACAGAGGGGCCACCAATACCACCAATTCGCGCAGCAGGCGCGGTTGGAATGGGGGCTTGTTTGAGAAAAGGGACGCGATACTCTAGCGCTCGCTCGCCTTTCGAAGGTGCGATTCTAAGTCGTCCGCTGTCAGCAGACCGGCAGAAGGCGGCTAGTCGCACCCAAGAAGACGGTACCGGCGGTCGGAGGACGGCGGGTCTTCACACGTGGGTCGGACGTGCGGGAATAGCCAAAGCGTCTTGCACTGGAAGAACCCGTGAGCATCGACGCGGCGCGCCACATGGTAGGGGGGCCGCAAAGAGTCCAAAGATGGAAGATGGGGACATCAGATAGCCCGCTAGCTTTTATAAGAATTCTACCTTGATTGCGGTCGACTCGCAGCGTGGTACTTGAGTTAACCGTGCTCGTTTGTACGGCAGATTTCGGGTGTTGGAGCATACCGGTGCGCGGACTACCGTGCTTTTGAGTACGATGTTTTAGCCGCGAGCATGTGAGGGAAGATGCGCGTGGCGGAGAAGGTGAGTGCTATTCCATTGAGTGATGGTGGAGTATGATCTGGTGACATGCCGACAGGCGCCGTGCCTGATATATCAGGCGGCGCATGGTGGCCGACAGGGCGCGGGAGCAGCCCGCCGTCATCTGACGGGCGCGAGCTACACGCCTAATGTGCTATGATGAATAGGGCTAGTGAGGGTATAGGATATATCCTCACATTCCACCCCGCTCTGATGAATCTGAGTCATCGGATTCACTGTGGAAACCTTTGCGGATGGCTCGCCTTAGCAGCAATGTATGCTAGCGAGGTCGAGATATGTTTGAAACGTTCAGTCAGCATAAAATTGCTGCATCAGCGGCGAATACCGCATTGTTTCATAGGGCATCCAATCATGTCCGGTTGCCGGGAAATTGTGAAGCCTTACTTTAAATAGCAAGGCTTTGCCGTTTGCATATAATCTAGGATATAGTGCCAATTTACAGTCAATGATGTCCGCAATAATTAGGTCATCAGTTCTGCGCCTCTGCTTGCCGATGAAGGCATCAGGAATATCCGTTTGCGCAGATAATGTATCCCATGGTCTCAATTTCGAGACATGAAATAATGGTGGCACTCAAGCTCCGGCGGGAGCTGTATTTTGTAGGCATGAGGATTCACCTGTTCGATGAGTGACCTCATACGGTCCTACATATCGTTGTTTAAGTTTGGGACACCTATATATATGAGGATTCAGCACCAGTTCGATGACCTCATACAGTCCTACATGTCGTTGTTTAAGTTTGGGACACCTACCTCTGTCCGCATATGATCACATCATCTGTTTTGATCATTATTTTTCACCGATTTCAAAAGTTAATGGTTGCTTATTGTTCTTATCATAGTAATGTCTTTGGTATTCCTTGGCTATTATAATATTTTCATGCACTAGATTATGTATATCCTGCGCTGTATTTTCGACAGAATGTCTATAGTAGTCTCTCTCACTCAAGTTCTGGGTTTTACAATTATTGGCAACCGAGGGTGGAAGCCATATATTGCATGGAATGGAGTAAACATTGTTGTTGACGATTCTGTGTTATTGTAATTGAACTCAGCGAGTGACAGGTAGTTCACCCAGTCCTCGGTCCTGGTTATTGTAGCCGAGGTGTCGTAGAAGATTGTAGGTGTGGTAATATTCCGCCTTATTACCTTACCTACAGATAGAGGGCGGAGAGGGCGGAGAGGGCGGAGTTATGTTGCACTCGGCTCGGTGGCCGAGAAGGTTCGTGAATATGGTGCTGCCTCTTTGCATGGCGGTTGTGAAACGGTATACGGTAAGACGACTGTCTATTACGGTTTGCGGCGGGGTAATTGCCAGCGCCCGTGGTGACTACATACGCTACATGCGCGTATGGTATGGTTGTTTAAAGCTCGCGAGGGAGCGATCGAGTAGGTAGAAGCACCAAATGTGAGAGAAGGTGCGCGTGGCGGAGAAGGTGAGTGCTATTCCATTGAGTGATGGTGAAGTATGATCTGGTTACAGGCCGACAGGCGCCGTGCCTGATATATGAGGCGGCGCAGTGTGCTGGCCGACAAGGCGCGGGAGCAGCCCGTCATCTGACGGGCGAGCGCTACGCGCCTAATGTGCTATGATGATTAGGGCTAGTGAGGGTATATGATATATCCTCACAGAGCACCGCATGCGTGCCAAATTTGCAACGCGTACGCAGGCGAACGCGCGCAGCCGTAGCCAACTAGCCAGGCGGAAAAGGAAACCCCAACGACAAAGAGTAGTAAACATTACCACTCTTTGACGGTTACTAATCTTATTATACTCTTTGACGCATTATTAAAATGCGGACTGCAGGTACGGACGCGCCGGTACGAGAGTACTCGTATACACCAGTACGAGAAGTAGATATGCGCTGCTGTACCGGGTATGTAGTCGCTGCAGCATCTCCGAGATAGTAGTACTGGAGATAGTAGTCGTCGCGTGCATATCGGAAACGTCATCAGCAGTATGAAGCCGGTGGTCGAGGAACGGCGAAGGGCGACCCCCAGGAACCCTGCGCAGGTAGCGCACAGGTGGCGCCCGTTCGCTCGGCACGGCAACGCCACCGGTTGAAGTTCTGCAAAAACTACTGTGACCTACCCGAACGGTCCGGAGCAACGCGACAGGGATACGACGGTGCCGTGCAGCAACACCGTCCACTCTTCAGCTGTACGATTTCGCGCGAGAAAGTGCGCGCCCAGGCCAGCGGGTCTAGAGGTCATTCATACTTTACGACAAGTCCAGGGCGACGCAGGGCGATGACGTACTACAGCCTACAGGGGAGTCCCAGAGCTGGTGACCGATATTTGTCTGGGCGTCGATATTTTTCTCGCCTCCTCCGACACCGCTTCATGCCCGCGCCCCCACCTCCGACCAACTACTGATTTACGAGACATCCTGCCTCGCGGTGTAGCCTCCACATCGCACCTCTGTGCAAAGGCCTGCAGTCCCGTTCAGTTTCACGCCCCGCTCTCCGAGTCGGACGGAACAGCCGCGTACCCCCGCAGATCCCTGAAGCGACCCGTTGTGCTTCACATATTTCAACGGCGACCAGGCATCCGCATCATCCAACACCCTCCTTCGACTCTCCAACCCCTTCCTCCCAGCGCCGCTGGTTCAAGACCCGACGTCTTATACGTTCACCGACGACCTGAATTTGCGGTCAGCACCTTGGTCTGAGCGGGCACTATCGTGCGGGAGGCTGCGACTGTCCTCCGAGAGAAGCCGCCCTCGTCCCCCCGCGCAACACACTCGAACCCCACCATCAGGGCTTCCTGCCTCTTGTTTCCAGGCACTTCGAGTGCCTGCCCCGGCGCCCGCGTCACCCGCCGGTGACCGCCTCCTCGCCGCAGTCAGCCCAGAGCAAGAGGCCTGGACTCGAAACATCCGCCCCTCTGGCGATTGTGTACCCAGCCGCGAACTTCGGCACGTGGATTCTGGTCCGTCCGTCAGACGCAGAAACTCCAGCCTGACTCGTGCAGCTGCCCAACCGGTGGCCAACCCAGTTCGGCAGTCCACCTGCGTGACCACACCACAAATTCTCTTATCATGACTTTCCTTTCCGCCATCGCCAGCTGCAGCGTCGTCCGGCTACCGCACCAGCGCTGCACCGCCGTCACGGCGCCGGCATGCAGTGGGCGGCCGCGCATGTCGTCCCTCAGCTCACGCGGTTCCGACGCCTCGCGCGCCCTCCTGGAGCAGCACGGCACTCGCCGCTCCACCCGCCTCGGCGCCGCTGCGCCGTACGCACCTGGTCACGTGATGGCCGCCGCGCCACCGGGCGGTCCTGTGGCCAACCCCGGGGCCGTTGAAACGCTCCGCCGAGCGCACGCTAAGCCGGCCGCGCAAAAGGCAGCCGTCGCGCTGGCCGCGGCCGGCACGCTGGAGTATTGCGACTCCCCGGGCGCTGTGCTGGCGGTGCACTCCGCGCAGGAGCTGAAGCGCGTGCTGTCGGTCTGCTCCGACACGCTGGTCGTGCTTTTCTGTAAGGCACGGTACTGCCGGTCTTGCAAGTACTTCAACAAGAAGTTCCACCGTGTGGCGGAGTCGACGCCCGATGCTCTGTTCCTGGAGTTGGTGTGCGACGAGTCGCAGGAGAGCTTCGAGCTGATGGAGCAGCTGGAGGTGCCCGCACTGCCGCACTTTGTGATGTACGCAGATGGCGCCATGAAGACTCGCTTGAGTTCTACCAGTGAGGAGACGCTAGTGAAGGCCATCACCAATGCAGGCCACCGTGAGCCATAGCTATCGCAGTCCCATTGGCGGAATTCGCCATGACCTCGATGCGATTGTACCCCTATCATCATTGAAAAGCCCGCAGGTAGCAAACATGTGATTTTATGGATTAGCTCTGTACCACTACCATTAGGAAAATTGTAACATCCTACCATTTCTCACGGGCTGCCCAATGCCCACTGCTTCCCGAAGTGCGCCCACCCCTAATATGAGGACTGACTGCACCCACTGAGGAGGAGGAAAGGCGTCCCTGTGGACAAGTCTGGTCTAAAGGCGCAGGAGGAGGCATCAGCCCCGCTACTTCCATTCTACGTTTCTAGATTCTAGATTCAGGAGGGCACCTCCTGGCCTTCGGGGATGAACTTGAGGGCGGCTGCATTGATGCAGTATCGCTTATACGTTGGACGGGGCCCTGCAGGCGGCATGGCGGTCAGTGTGACTCCGGGATAACAGTCGGATGAGGGGTTCAGGGGCATGACGGGGCACCACTTTGGTATTGGGACACGTGTCAGGTGCGCACCATCATTGAACACGTGGCCCAGGTGGGCGCCTGAGCGCGCGTCCACCACCTCCACCCGTGGCATGAAGGGGATGCTGCGATCCTCCACCTCCAGCACATGCTCCGGGTCAATTGGCTGCCAGAAGCTCGGCCAGCCTGCGCACAGGCAGACATACGCGGCCGTGTCATCGGGGGCTGTGCCGCAGGATGGGCAAGCGAGGTGGCCACCGGGAGAGAGGTCACTCCATGTGAGCCTGCACTCATACGTACCTGTGCCGGATTCAAACTTGGCACTGGAGGAGAACAGCGGGAGACCACCAACGGCGCAGACATAGGTACCGCGCTGCTTATTGTCGTGGCTGCAGGAGAGGTATGCATCAGGCAGTCAGTCAGGGCTGGCAACATGTCCTATCAGGAAAATTATCCTGCCGGTGCCTAGGCGCTGATAAGAAACCTTTTTGTCTATTATTAGCCTCTATTTGGCCTACACTCAACCAACAAGAACATCCGCTTTAGTTCCAATGTAAGAACATGCACGATGTGTTTCGATTTCGTTGGACCTCTGACAGGCATAGCACGTTCTAATTTGCAGCGTTAATATAACCGCATCGGCATCCGTAAATAGTAGACAGCACAAAACGAGGCCAATCCCATGAGACTGGAGCGGGGCATTGAGGCTATTATGCTGCAGGGTTGGTGTGCCTAGGTTTACTCACCCGAGGTATATAGCGATTTATAACCGAGTCAAATAAAACATCGAGGCTGGGCTGGTCCTCATAAAGGTTCGTGTACTAATACTCATATATATCTGAAGAACTGACCCAAAGGGGTACCCGAGAGGTATCACTGTTGTGCAAATATTGCACGCATTTTTTGGCCTTTGAATGATCTGACCTGGCATGGAATTGGGCACAGGGATGGCTCCTCCCGGCACGGCGTGCCTGGCAGTGAGTTGCATAAAGTGTCCGACAGACGCGTACCTATATCCGTTCACAGTGGCCCCAGAGAAGGCGGGCTCCGTCGCAGCGTTGAGTGCCACACGTCGCTGGAAAAAGGTGAGCTCCTTGGCGGCCTCCTCGCGCTGCAGCAGGCACAGCAGGGCACCCCGGCACACCATCGCCCCGAGTGAGCCAGGGCTAATCTGGTTACGTCGAAGCGCAGTGCAGTGCAGTTCAGCGCGGGGCCCCGAACAGCGGGCCGTGCGATGCATGCAGCCGGGGTGTCCGGTGTCGTGCCTGGGCCAGCGTCATGGGGGTGACGTCCGCTCCCGAGCTCGACACCTTCCGCCCCACCGCCGGGCTCCCCGCTGCGAAGCCCCGATACAAATGCGCGATCAGTACGGCGGCACCCCGTCTAGACACCACAGCCCCATGCTACGGATAGCCCGCAGTCGCGCCAAGCAAGTAATGCGAAGGACACGCCCCTTTTCTCTGAATCACGCCAGCTCGAAGGCTGAAGAGTCCCGTGCTGTATACTTGCTCCGGACGGCACGCGCGCACCTGGAGACGGCTGCCACGCGGCGCTGCCCTTTGAGTTTGTCCCGCCCATCACGAGCCGACCTGGCGAAATACAGGGCACGAACGATACCGCTTCGCAAATTAAACCACAAGGCAGCTGCAGCCAGGGCGGTGAGTGCTGCGTGCCGCCCGAGCTGCCCAGTGCTGGCGGGCGTGGCGCCGTACCCAATCCCTCGAGGAGGCCTGCGCGGATGCAGAGTCGAGCGAGGCGGCTTGGACGGGTACTCGTGGGCGCGGCCGTCCGCTTGCTGATATGCGGTCGCGTTGGGGTGGGGCGCGATTGGGAGGCCAGTCGGTTCAGCATCCTCGAGGGTGTAGAGGCTGCAGAGGTCGATGGCTCGATGGCGCGTTTCCAGTAGTGAGTGGATAGCGCGCGGTGGATCAATGCTATGAGGTACGGGTACAGGTAGTAGCCTCCAGGTTGACGTATACGGAGACGTTTCCACGTGAACTTTTTGGTTACACGTCGACGGCAGAATTGCTGCAGGGGGGCGCTGGCACCAAGCAGGAGGAATTGCAGTAGATAATTTTTATTACATAAGGGCTTTTACAAATTGCAGTAGATAATCCTTACATAATAGCGACTTGCGGCAGCTCTTCCTGCCACCGCTGGGCTGCTTACACTCCGCGCAGTAGGCAGCAAAAATTCCTGTAGAGTGCGAGTACGAAGAATGTTTTAAATCCGCGTATCTCTACAGTCGGTAGTTTACGAATAATAATTATTTATACGGTATACTGCCGGACGGGTACCGGTAAATATGAATCCATATTACTCCAGTCCCGGTACAATGTTAATTAAATGGATTTAATAATTCTTCATTTAACTCATCAATCATGGTATTGCGCTGTTTGAATTCAGTACAGGCAACATGCTTTAAATTGTTTTTTACGCGCAGCCGAAGCGGGGCACGCCAAGAGCCAGCAGGCGGCCGCAAGCCGTGAACAGGTGCACAGGGGGAGGCTGGCGGGGGGGGGGGGGGGGGGGGGGGGGGGGGAATTCCTGGTGTCGCACCCTCGCGCGCACACGCCGACTTGGACTCGATTGCGGAGCAGCAATGCGAGACGGCCATTCGCACAGGCCAGCGTTGGCCTGCATCGCCTTGCCTGCAATCTGGGTATCTTGTGGGCCGCCAGCTTGCGTGGATGGCAGTGAGCGTCTCTGAGTGCAGCGGGTGCCTCTGAGGCAGCGTGTTCACCTGTATGCAATCTCCGGCACCTTGCTGCCTGCTGATACCACCTACGCTGAAAGTATCCTGGATGGCAGCGTCTGCTTTTTGCGCGAGAAGCGCACACTCAATCCGAAAGGCACCGTTCTGCAGGTTCCTGCCGCGAGGCAGCGGCCACGGCAGGTCTCCTGTGGCTGCAGGCAGCAACATGTCAAGCGCCGCTAGTGGCGCCGCGCCACTGCGGCTGTGGGTGGACAGCGACGCCGGCATCGATGACGCGCAGGCGCTGCTGTGCCTGGCGGCCGCAGAGCGCAGCGGCGGCGTGGAGGTGGTGGGCGTGTCCTGTGTCGCGGGCAACGTGCCAATGCCGCAAGGGCTGTCGAACCTGGCGAGGGTACGGGCGGCGCTCAACACGCGATGGCCGCTCTACGCTGGGAGCGCCATGCCTCTGGACGGTCGGCCCCGCGAGGTCAGCACGTTTTACGGCGCAGATGGCCTGGGCGATGTCCCAGAGGCCTGGCCGCATGCCAGCGACCTCCCGCTTTCCGCTGAGACTGCACCATCAGGGCAATGTGCAGCAGAGGCCATTGCCGCCGCTGCCGCGGAGCGTCCTGGCACGCTGCAACTGGTCGCGATCGGCCCGCTGACGAACGTGGCTCGGGCGCTAGAGGTTGACGCGAAGCTGCCATCGAATCTCAGGGAGCTGGTGGTCATGGGCGGGACCTCGCGTGGGGAAGGGAACGTGACGGCTGCGGCGGAATACAACTGGCACTTTGACCCAGAGGCCGCAGCCGCGGTGGCGTCGTCCTTCCCGGACATCACCATCTTGCCATGGGAGACCGCGATGGAGAGCCCCATCGCGTGGGACGACCTGGTAGCTTGGCACCGAGACGGCGCTGAAAGCGGCACGTCCCGCACGGCGGCCTTCTTCAGACACATCCTTGGCATGTTCACCGACGACGTGCGCTCGCAGGACGACACCGGCTGGGTGGCTGGCGACCCGCTGGCCCTATGCTGCTGCCTTTACCCGGAGCTCATCACCGCCAGCGAGCGGCGCGCCGTCTGCGTGGAGTGCCAGGGCAAAGTCACCCGCGGGGCATGCGTTGTAGATAGGCGGCCGTGGAGCGCCGCGCCCCAGAATGCGCGCATTATCACGGCAGTGGACAGAGCGGGCTTTGAGGCCAGGCTGAAGGAAGCTCTGTGTGCGGACTTCCACAGCGAGCCTTAGCGTCCAGAGGGGACGGCAGTAATGCAGCGCCTGTATCATTTGCCCTTGCTGGTGCGCACCCAGTGTGGCCATTCAAATACCTACCACCCCCACCCTGTCGCATTTGAAACCACATCTTCAGCTTTCCTTCTTCTCTTGTAAGTTTTATGCCTGATCACTATATTTGTGGTTATATTTGTATTTATATGTATATGTTTACATATACATATGTATACATAAATATGCATGTACACATACATGTATATGTATGTATATACAACGGGGTGACGAGCCACTCATTTTCCACGATGGGCTCAGACAAAAGGTCCATAGTCACGTCAATAGTTCAGATACCAGGCTGGAAACGCCGAGCTGTCCAGGGACGGGCGACAGGTTCATATCCATCTAGGGGGTGGGAGGTCCTTCATCGGCCGGCATCGCATGCATCTAGCCGGTCTAATTGATATTCATGCTGTAAGGAATAGTTGTGATAAGAATATAAGGATTAAGGATATTGTCGCTACTGATTGATAAAATAAACATTAATGATGATTATATTACATATGACGCAAAAGTAAGGATTATATGCTGCAATACGGATAGTTCCCTTGGCAAACTGACGATATTGCATGGTGAATGTACCATGGGGCTCGCTATAATGCGCACCAGCATTGGAACCACCCTCCTTTCTATGGTTTATATCCAATTAGCCGTATACATGAAAAATGAGATTAGTGTGCGTGAAGCACAGAATATCCATCCCCATTGTATCCGACCATGTAGTACCATACCGATGTACCGATTATGTATCCGCCATGCATCTGCCGTACAGAGAAGTCTTGATATTTATGGTGTGATCATAGCATTTACCTCGTGCACTGCAGGTACTGTGAGGCTACCTAATATTGCGTCACCGCACGAGACAGTACCAGTGGCAGTAACAGGCGTTATTTTTTTAGTATTATTGATCCACATCGAGCGAGTGTTGGTTTTTTCATAATATTCCCGGTTGCGGGACACTTTATTACTGTATGGCTGCCTGGCAGTACCAGCTTATATTCGCAATATCGCGCGAGATGAATACTGTAGTTAAGTTAAAACCGTCCACTCATGATACGAAGCGGTAGCGCTAGTCAGTCGCTAGGATTAGCAGTGATGCGAATAGTCGGTAAACGCAGCGCTCTGGATTTTACTGGGAATGGGAATTTTTTGCAGCTATGGCGTCGGTCCCTCCCTCACATTGCCTTCTTTGTTGCACGTGTATCGCACCCCCGAAATGCTTTGCTCCACGGGTTGGGGCTGCCCCAACTTGCATTACTCGATGAATGGGCCGACGCCCAAACGGGTAGGGCGGACCTTTCGTGGTCAGTGCCGGTTATTTTCATGGCAGTGTTTAGACGGTGATCCAACACTGTTGAAAATTCTATCACTAGCCTCTAATTAGTCTTCCAGAATGCTTCGGCAATTTGCTTTATGACTATAACGAAGCGTCGCCTACCCAGGCTTTCCGTAACTTAATTGCTGCCTAAATGGCCGTCGTGGAGACGCTGCAAGGGTTTCACTGGTGCCAGTCCTGTCCCGGGGTCGATATCTCGGGCGGAAACGCGTACACGCGTGCGGGGCGTACCGCCAGGGGGGCGGGGTTTCTATATATTATATATGTTATATCTATGGATATGTATACTCTAACATTGCACAGATATGTAGAAATATATATGGATATGTAAATGGATTATAAGTAGTCGTTTTCCCTGCACGAGCAGACGCTTTCCGCCGAGACACTTTCCCTGCATTAATTGATCCAAGCACTCATCATGAATTATTAGTACAATAACTATTATCATCAGCACAAAATGTATATAATTAGCAGCAGTGCCATAGGCAGGCAGGAATCCTTACCGCCTACTGTAGAGTGCATATTCTTTTTTCGACGAATCTGTGTCGTGCAACTCGCGCGGTCGCGCCGCTGCTATATCCAGCCCGGAGCTGGGGGCGGAGACCTGTATGGGATATAGCGCCTACCGCGTGTACATACGGGCGGATCCGACGACTGCTAATTTCGAACGAACAATATATTTCGAATATTTCGAATATCATTTCGCACCAGTCGCTACGACGGGAATCCTTGTTTGTTAGTAGCTGCTGGCGACGCAACGCGATTACGCGAGCGACGACCTGCGCTTGCTCGGTGCAGTAAAACAGCGCCCGCACCAGCGCCATCTGCGGCAACCTCTTCTTGGCTGGAGGCGACGCCACGACTGTCCCAATCATGAGTGCCATCCCTGCATCGTCACGGGCCTGCAGGCCGGCAAGAGGGCCGTAGCGCCCGTCACTGGCAGGCTCGCCACGCGGGCGGCGGCGGCCCCGCGATCTCCCGTCGTCCTCGGCCACTCTTCCCGCCGGCATGCCTCCGCAGCGCCCTTCCTCTTTGGAATAGGGAACGCAACGCTATCGTCGCGGCTGCTGCCGCTGCGGCGCCGTCCTCGGACGTCAACGACCCGCCGCCCGCTGTGGCGCCAGCTTGGAACAACGGTGGAGACCTGCAGCCCAGCGGGGAGTGGCGCCGCAACCTGGACCTCCCGGTGTGACCGCCATGCATGCCCCAGCAGCAACACACCCGTAGTGTATCGGCGTAAGAGCATGCTATCTCCCGCGCCTCAACTGGCGGGATTTGCAACGGTAGCCACCCCGCTAGCCCAGGGAGTGATCGATCCTCGGAGTATAGCAGACTCGGAATCCTCTATATCAGGGCCCCTTGTCGACGGAGTAGCGACGAGTTAATGGAGAATTTAAAACCGATTCGTAAAGGGAAAGATACGAAAGCAACGAACCAAACAAAGGGACACACACGGGGCAATATGAAGTTCTGCTGCTGTAGCTGATCTGCCGACCTAGCAGGGTGACCATGTAGCGGCGACTAGTGATTGTCCTAGTCAACGATACGATGTGTTTTTTCCCCCCCGCCGGTTCGCTCATCACTGGCAGCATGTGGGAGCCTGGCAAGCATCCTGCAGGCACCTCATCATCCAAGCACTCATCATGAATTATTAGTACAATAACTATTATCATCAGCACAAAATGTATATAATTAGCAGCAGTGCCATAGGCAGGCAGGAATCCTTACCGCCTACTGTAGAGTGCATATTCTTTTTTCGACGAATCTGTGTCGTGCAACTCGCGCGGTCGCGCCGCTGCTATATCCAGCCCGGAGCTGGGGGCGGAGACCTGTATGGGATATAGCGCCTACCGCGTGTACATACGGGCGGATCCGACGACTGCTAATTTCGAACGAACAATATATTTCGAATATTTCGAATATCATTTCGCACCAGTCGCTACGACGGGAATCCTTGTTTGTTAGTAGCTGCTGGCGACGCAACGCGATTACGCGAGCGACGACCTGCGCTTGCTCGGTGCAGTAAAACAGCGCCCGCACCAGCGCCATCTGCGGCAACCTCTTCTTGGCTGGAGGCGAGGCCACGACTGTCCCAATCATGAGTGCCATCCCTGCATCGTCACGGGCCTGCAGGCCGGCAGAGGGCCGTAGCGCCCGTCACTGGCAGGCTCGCCACGCGGGCGGCGGCGGCCCCGAGATCTCCCGTCGTCCTCGGCCACTCTTCCCGCCGGCATGCCTCCGCAGCGCCCTTCCTCTTTGGAATAGGGAACGCAACGCTATCGTCGCGGCTGCTGCCGCTGCGGCGCCGTCCTCGGACGTCAACGACCCGCCGCCCGCTGTGGCGCCAGCTTGGAACAACGGTGGAGACCTGCAGCCCAGCGGGGAGTGGCGCCGCAACCTGGACCTCCCGGTGTGACCGCCATGCATGCCCCAGCAGCAACACACCCGTAGTGTATCGGCGTAAGAGCATGCTATCTCCCGCGCCTCAACTGGCGGGATTTGCAACGGTAGCCACCCCGCTAGCCCAGGGAGTGATCGATCCTCGGAGTATAGCAGACTCGGAATCCTCTATATCAGGGCCCCTTGTCGACGGAGTAGCGACGAGTTAATGGAGAATTTAAAACCGATTCGTAAAGGGAAAGATACGAAAGCAACGAACCAAACAAAGGGACACACACGGGGCAATATGAAGTTCTGCTGCTGTAGCTGATCTGCCGACCTAGCAGGGTGACCATGTAGCGGCGACTAGTGATTGTCCTAGTCAACGATACGATGTGTTTTTTCCCCCCCGCCGGTTCGCTCATCACTGGCAGCATGTGGGAGCCTGGCAAGCATCCTGCAGGCACCTCCCCCCTCCATCCTAACAGGCTTCCTCCGCGTTGCCGCCGCTCACTTGTCCACTCCCTCCCTACTGCCCAGGGCTGGGCGGCGGAGGTGAGGGAGGTGGAGCGGGAGCTGCGCGCGCGGCAGAGCGAGGAGGACGTGGCCCACCTGCGGGCCATCATGAGGACGACCAACGCGCTGTGGTGGCTCGGCCTCGGGCTGTGCCCCTTCCACGCCGCCCCCGCCGCCGTGCTGATGTCCACCGCCATCGTGGCGCGCTGGACGATGGTGGGGCACCACGTCTGCCACGGCGGCTACAACGCGCAGCAGTCCGAGGCCGGCGTCATCACGGGCCGCTTTCACCGGCGCTCCTTTGCGCTGGGGCTGCGCAAGCGGGTGGTGGACTGGCTGGACTGGATGAAGCCGGAGGCCTGGGACGTGGAGCACAACAACATGCACCACTACAAGCTGGGCGAGGAGGGGGCGGCGGGCGACCCGGACCTGGTGGAGCGCAACCTGCTGCCGGTGCGCTCCATGAAGGCGCGCGGCGCGCCGCTGTGGCGCCGGCAGCTGCAGGTGGCGCCGCTGCTGCTGATATGGAAGTGGTACTACTACGTGCCCAACACCCTGAACCACCTCGAGAGGTGGGAGACCGCCAAGGCCGCCAAGCGCGGGCAGCCCCTGCCCCCCCAGAACTGGGCGGACGGCGGGCTCGCGCAGCACCTGGACTGGTGGCGGTGCTGCCTCCCCTACGGCCTCCTCATGTTTGCGGCCATCCCCGGCGGCGCGTACCTGCTGCTCGGGGCCGCCGCCGCCAAGACGGCCGCCGCGAGCGTGGTCCTGGCGGAGCTGCTGACCAACTTCCACAGCTTTGCCATCATCGCCACCAACCACGCGGGCGAGGACATCTACAAGTTCAACACCCCCGTGCAGGTGACACGCCGCCACACCCCGTCCTGCGCCTATCTGCGCGGAACCCCCCCCCCCCCCCCCCTACCTCGCCCTTCCCTCTTCCTGGACCACCGTTGCATCCATGTTCTTGTCTCCCCACTCGGCATGTGGTAATGGGAAGGGCGATGACGCACTTGTCCTAATCCACCACTCATTTATCGTATGAAGTAACTTGACAGTTGAGTCAGCGATGCGTCGATTTTTCAGAAGATTTTCAAAGAACGGGTTCTATATCACTGGCCTACAGTTCCATGAATTGCATTGCCAGCGCTTTGAAGTACCAGAGTTGTTTTTTCCATTAAAATGCCAGCAGCGAGTAGCGAGTACCAGTACTCATAGCCTCCCAACCTTGAGATCGTGATCGGACGGCTGTGTAATTAAGGACCGTGGGCGGGTGGGCGGGTGGATTATAGTACTTAGTAGCACATGCCAGTAGATAAGCGCTTTCGTCATGCACCTATAGGCCCGATATGCTGCACTATACGGGTACCCGTACGGCTATAAGGCTCACCGCCAAAGAATCGACGCTTCGCTGGATGATACGCACAAAGGATTGCTATGCGTCAGTGACATACGGCAGCTGCGATGATATCATCCTATAATCCTTAATCCTTAGCATGATACATCCTTCAGAAGCCGCAAGTCGCTGCGATCCGACACCTCGATTATGTTTTCCCTGTCGTCGTTCCTCGATCCGGACACTCCTCCACACCACAAGACAGTCTCCGCCTTTGTATCTCGGCAGGTCTACTTCAGTTCCCGTGAGTACATGGCGCGTCCTTCGTGCGCCATTTTCTCCCATCCTCCACTGCCGAGCCGAAGAAGGAGAGTGCCCCCGCAACTATCCCCCCCTCCCCCAACTAACCACCCCCCCTCCCCGCCCGCTGCGCATGCGCCCTCGCCACAGGCAAAGTCGGACGAGTTTTACCTGCGCGCCGTGATCGGGTCTACCAACTTTCACACCGGCAGCGACTTTGGCAAGCCGGGCTCCGTGGCCGCCAATGCCGTGGACTTCGCGCAGGGCTGGCTGAACTACCAGATTGAGCACCACATGTGGCCGGACCTCAGCATGCTGTCCTACCAGAAGGCGGCGCCCCGGGTGCGCGCCATCTGCCAGAAGTACGGGGTCCCGTACGTGCAGGAGCCGGTGTGGACGCGGCTCGGCAAGACGCTGGACGTCATGACCGGAGAGGCAGACATGCGGAGCTGGGAGGCAGGGCAGTAGCGGCTGGGTGTAGGCCGCACCACCACGCCGTAGCAGGAGCTCGATTGTTTCATTCCGCGAAATCCATTGGCTAGCCGAGAATTTATACTCGCACCACTTTGTCTTTGTAAATACACCGATTCGAAAGCACAGCCCCGGGGGTTGGCGCAATAGAATGATGTGGCGCCATCCACCGGTATTCTCATTCCCCATAAGTCCTTATATACGACAATGAAGTCCTTTTATATGCTACAATGATGAGGACATGCTCCATGAAAGAGCAAATGTTTAGTCGTTGACGTTTCAACCTCCATGGCGCGTAAGCGGGCCGTAGTGAAGCCTTATGCGGGGCGGGGCGGTCCACGGCAGCATTGGTACCCGCGTGGCATACAGAAGCCCCAGCCTACCCGTTTTTATTCATCGCAGATCCATTGCAGGTTGGCCAGGGGCGGGATATATACATACATACATATATAGATATATGTATGTATGTATGTATGTATTGGAGCATCACAGTCTGCTAGGATAGCTGGCGGTTGGCCACTGCAACAAAGAGCATCAACCTTCCAGCCCGCGCACAGCCCACGTGAATTGCACCCTGCTCTAACCCCGCGCAGCACCAGGCAGGCTCTGAGCGAATACTCGCTGATTCTCTTTCCGGCTCTTTCAGAGATTGTCGAGTCTTGGCCTGTAACTGCGTTACAGGGCTGGTTACGGCGCCGCGATTCCTTCGGTATGGTACCCTTTCGCTACTGCCGCCACCTCGCCGTAATCACGGAACCTCTCCTCTCTCTCCCTCTCTCTCTCTCTCTCTCTTTTCTATGGCATAGCCTACCGCGCTCAGGGCTGCAGCGCGGCCTCCAGCTCGCCAAGCAGCGCGCTCAGCTCCGGGGCGCTCGCCAGCTCCCCAAACAGCGCGGCGTGCCTCGCTGTGGCGTCCGCCAGGTGCGGCGCCGCCAGGGCTCGGGCCACGCGGAGGCACGCCGCCGGATCGCCGCCGCCGCCAGACGCATCTGCGTTGTCCCCCGCCAGCAGCGGCAGCAGGGGCAGCGCGGACACAGCCACAGCGGGCGGGTCAGGGAGGCGGGCATAGACAGCGCGATCGCACGCCGACCAGCGGCGCCTTCAGCTTTTGGGAGTCATTTGGCTCAGCCGTGACTCAGTGCAGCTCAACGCACGGATTTCGACCGCCGGGGGGGGGGGGGGGGGGGGCAGTTCGCCGCCTACCGTAATCGTCTATCCGCTCTACTGTCACACATATGGCTACTGTCCTACTGGCTCGCAGCGAGGGTCCTAATGCGCAGTGTCCCCGTCCCTCGTATCCACCGCCGGCACCCATACCCACACCATGATCAGCCATCTTGGCCAAACGGTAACCGTTCCCCATTCTGAATGGATGAAGGTGGTGGTGGGCGGGCAGGGGGGGGGGGGGGGGGGGGGATATTTCCCAGCGAGGAGTGTCACGGGAGGTGTGCATGACAAGCGCCGAAGGGCATCGTGCTAACAAGAGGCGTGAGCGGATGGGACGGGCGCCTGGAAGGACGGGTAGAAAGTGGTCAGACTGGGCGGACGAGGCTGGCGGGTTACGGGTGCCGACCCGCCAGTGAGAAACCGAGGACATACATTCTTCAGGCGTGCCCACTGCCCAGCGGCCCTTTCCTGAGTTGGCAACATGTGGTTTTGTACTTGTTTGGCTTTGTTGGCCGGGGAAGGGCACGTTTATTCTCGGAGGTGCGCCGGCACCGGCCGTGGCCGCACCCGACTTGCGCTGCTTCTTGATGGCGCGCGCGATGGTGGAGGTGTACAGCTTGAACAGGTCGGTGACGCCCTGCCGGAGGCAGCGCCCCAGCGGCGGGTCCGCCAGCTCGCGGAACGACACGTCCTCCACCATGCGGTCCACCTGGGCGGCGCCCGGCAGCGCCCTCAGCGCCGAGCGGGCACTACATCCCAGCGGCGGAGGACCTGCCGCAATCCGGCTGAAAAGTGCGCGGCTCGGTTGTCATGACATTTGGTGCTCATTGAGCCCACCAGCGTGCCACATCTGGCGCATTTACGGCGTTCCGGGATGCCGACACGCCGAAGCTGGCCGGGCGCTCTGGGAGTCTCACAAGAGCTACCCCGGGCCATGACGGCATGCGCTGCGACGCCATGCGGAGCCAACGATCACTGCTGATGCTGCAGGTCATCGTCTTTTGTGGAGTAGTATAGTTTTGCAATGCCCTTCCAAACACTAGCGCACAAACACCAAAGGTCGGGGGATAAATGACGTTTTTTACCTCCCCCGCAAAGTAGAGGGGAAAGGTATTTAACAGGAGGAAATACTCAGAATACAGCACGAATATTCCGACGCAAAGGTGCAAAACAATCCGTTTTTTAGCCCCGCGAACCGTATTTCATTGTGCGGTGTTGGTGCCCATTATATTGACTATGTATGTGGTATGTGTATACGCCTATTCTGGTTTCCAGGTGGCTGCGACCCCCCGGTCGGTTGTCGGTGTCCACCGATGTTGATTGCTTAGTAGTTAGGCGCTTCACAAAATGAATACCAGTGAACAATGGCATGTCAGAAGGGGGGGGGGGGGGGGGGGTTGCAAACCGGAAGAACACATGACTGGTGTATGTGGGTGTGGGTGTGGGTGTGGGTCTGACAGTTATTCCATCACTTTTAATCACTCAATTTCAGTTTAACAAGACATACCGCATGCTGGGAGAGAGGCATACTACGTCACACTAGAGGCACGCAGGCCGGTCCCGCCGGAGAGGGAGGGCGGGGCACCTCCTGCAGCAGCAGCGCTGCGCTGGTGGGGAGCTCGCCGGCCTCGCCCAGCGCCAGCCGCCCGTCCATCACCTCCTCCGTCACCACCTGCTTCACCTGCACCGGCCGCCGAGTCGCAGACAGCGCAGCGGAGGCCGGGTGTTGGGGCGGAGGGGGATGGGGGCGGTCATCAGCGCCCGGAACAGTTGGCGGCACGACGCACCCGCGCTGGGTGGTGGGATGATTTTAGGGCCCAGGAAGGTGGGGGGTGAGTGGGGATAAGGGGGCGAAAAGACGGGAAGGCAGGGTCACCTCATCCGCGATTCGCTTCAGGCGGTTTCGGAGCACGCTCTCCAGCGCAGGCCTGGCGTGGCGAGGACGCGCATGGCGCCGCTGCTCAGTGTGCAGCCATACAGTGTAGGAGCAGAGCCAACACGTCATGTCAACGTAATCATCTCGCTCGTCACTCCCACCAATAACAACTTCCAAAATAATAGAACTCTGTACGCACAACGGCACCCGCGCCCGAAGCAAAACTGACCGTACTCGTAAAGCATCATGCCAAAACAACCCGGCACGAGAACCAACACCGGTAACAGCCCCCATGCTGGGCCACCCTCCAATAGGACTAGGGACTTGGCCTTCAAAAGACGACATGCAACCGGCCCCGCCGACCGCATGCGAGTTCATCGAGTCGGGCCAGGCCATAATACAGCTGACCTTCGGTGCTGCTCAGGAAAACAGAGGGGGGGGGGGGGGGGGGGCGGGGGAGAAGGAGAAAGAGGGAGGGGGAGCGGGTGAGAGAGAGAGAGAGACAGCGCGTAACTGTAAATGTAGGCAGCCACAAAGCCTGGCCAGTCCGCCTGTGCTTCCTCTGCGGGAGATACCCCACACCGATGGGAATGGGCGGCAACCTGGCGCCGCCCTAGCTGGACGCCTACCCGAGCAACGCGTCGAAGCTTGCACCTAGCGGACCAACAAACGGAGGCCGCCTGGAGCTCTAGGATGAGCTGTGCGCGGAAGGTGGAGACAAGCCGCGACGGTCGTGAGCAGGAATTAGGGGCAGCCCCGGGCTGCAGGATGCGGGAGAGAGGAAGAGAAAGGAGGGGGGGGGGGGGGGGGGATAGAGAGAGAGTAACTATAAATGTAGGCAGCCACGGGGCGCACAGGGAACATCAGGCGGCTGAGGGGCATCGCCCCACCCTGATTGGGTATTTGGTTGCAGCCCCAGCTGCGCAGGAGTGGATTTTAACAGGCTTCAGATTCCAAACTGCGTGGAGATGTTTGTTGGGGGGGGGGGGGGGGGGGAGGGGGTCAGCCCCCAGGGGGGGGGGGGTTCACTCACGACAGGCTGCGCATGAGGTGCGGCGCCAGCGAGATGCCCTGCCAGCACACAGCGCACAGCGCCCCGTCACCTCAATGCCATGCCGGTGTCCGCCGCGTCAAAATGCTTCAGGGCGGGGACTCAGACAGGCCGGGAGGGACAAGCGGGGGGGGTGTGTGGGGGGGGGGGGGGGGGGGGCTCACGTGCTTGTCCTCCACGCTGCAGCTGTACGCGAGCACGCTGGCGCAGCACTGCGCCGACGCGAGCAGGCCGCCGGCGGAGGCGTGCGCCACCAGCGCGTGCCGCCGCAAGAGGGAGCCGCACCTGCGCGCGTCGCCCAGCCAGCAGGACCGGGAACGTCAGACGGCCAGGCAGGGGCTGGAGGCTGGCGTTGGCTCTCCCTCCCTCCCTCATCAGCAGGGCCTACTACAATCGGAATCCACTCTCCCCTTCTAGATTAAAGTCAGTAAACGGCGACGAGGGGCGGAGGGTGTCAGGACACTCTCCGCCAGGCAAGAAGTGGAGCGGCTGACTGAACGTGCCCCTCTTATCGGGGGTAACTGTGGGCCGCACCGCTCCACCTCCTGCATCGCCCAAGCCATGAAGACTGACGCCAGCGCGGGGGAGCTAGCAAAGCTGGTGCGGAACTCCTGGAACGCGATGTCTGTGGGGATGGTGGGGGGGGGGGGGGGGGGGGGGGGGGGCAGGCGACGGCGTCAGCAGGGGGTTTTAGGGTTTATGCAATGCTACGCTGCGCAGATGACGCTTCGGGTGCTAGCACACGTACAAAAGACACCCACATGACATGATCACTGTTGGTTGGCGGGTCAGTGGCTGGCAGCAGCTTCCTAGACCTTCGGAACATGTTCGTTGTGTTTAGGGTGTAAGTGTTTATTTTTGGTGGGCAGACGGCCGGCACTGTCTTGGATTATGCGACAGAGGTGCGTTTGCACCCGTACGCGTACAGAAAGAGGAAGAATTGGTGGTGGGGGGGGGGGGGGGAGGGGGGTCACAACCATCATGGCAACATAAGGTAGTGGACAAAGAAAGCCAATGACATTAGGGACTAACTTGAAGACTATATACGGGATTATTGATGCGAAGAGGCCACAATGCCACACACACACACAGAACCGCATTCCCAGGTCTTCCATAATATCGTAGTCGCATTCAGGGGCGCCGCATAGTCCGGGTTGGATATTATTCGCAGGTTGTATCTAGGGTGGATGGACGGCACTCAGCAACCATGGCACCTGACAAAGCGCAACATGACTGGATCCCCCTCGGGTGGAAAGTCAAGAGGGAACAGTCATGGCGTCGCTCGATGACGGGTGGCGGGGAAGCACGGCAAGGGGATGGCAGCGCGCCGCACCGAGCGTGCCAAACAGCTTCTGCGCCGCCGCGCCCGCGTAGTCGACGCCATCCCCGCTGGAGCCGCCCGTGCCGCTCATGTACGGCTTGAGCAGCCCCATCTGCTGCGTCTTGAGCGCGCCGCTGTAGGCGCCGAGCATGCAGCGCGCCGCGGCCGCGCCGCCCATGAGGCCCCCGTACACGGCCACCGCGTCGCGGAGCTCGGCGTCGGAGCAGGTGGGGTCCTGCGAATTGGCAAAGGGGAACAGAGCGAAGGCGTGGGGCGACACAGGAGCGGATGGGGAAGGGATGTCAGACCCTTTGTCACCGCCTGCCGGATTGATCCCAGCCCGCGTTGCTATGCTCTGCACACACCACCGAGACTGCAATGAGCGGAAGCGCTGCTGCCATACCCCAATACATACACCGGCATGGAATTTGGTTCACGAGTCAGAAATGATGAGCTGTTTTGCAGCACCAACTGCGGAAATTCGTGCAGTGCTCGCGGTGTACGTGAAGAATCTTTAAGAAAGGTTTTTCTCTCTTTGTGGCGTGTGGGGGGGGGGGGGGGGGGGGGGGCAGAACCAATGCTGTACATAGTTTGTGTGGTAATGGCAGTGCCTTAAGTGCGTTCTGGCACACAACAAAGCCGTTCACCAACAGCTGCATTGCGATGCCCTCTTCCAGGCGGCGAGACACAGACAAGGTGGAGCAGCGTTCCAATAGGTCTCAACCTCAAGCAGGTGATCATATCTTGGAATGGCAGGCATGGCAAGTCATTTACCCTACCCCTGGCCGCACCTGGATGCGCTGCTCCAGCAACCCTGCCATCAGCTTCCGCTTGGCCTCCAGTTCCGCCTGCAGCTGCTGCACCAGGCCCTGCCCTGCCGAGGGAGGGGGGACGCCAAATGAGTCTACTGGTGCAGCAGTATGGGGGCAATCGCGGCCTGGCTGCAGGGAGGGCGCCATCTCACCAGGAAGAGGAGCAGGAAGAGGGGGGGGGGGGGGGGGGGGGAAGTAGGCCATGGCCAGCCGTGCATGCCTCACCTTCCTGGATGCGTGGGTAGGTCTCCGCCAGGGCCAACTCACGTGCGCGCAGCTGGCCGCTGCTCTTGGGCCGCTCCGCAGGCTGCCCCCCACCCCCCCCCCCCACCACCACCACCACCAACCACCACACACACACACACACACATCGAGGAGCACAGGTTCAGTGCCGAGGTGAGTCCCGCGACCAGCCCGGCCCAGCCGAGACATAACAGGCATAGGGTGAATGCAGGGGGGGAGGTGGGGGGGGGGGGGGGGGGGGGGGGGTAGAGTCAAAGGCGATGATGGTCGGACGAGCAGGGCGGGCCGCGGGGGCCGGGCACAGGGAAAGATGAGTCCCAAGAGCAGGCAGTTGGGGCGCACCATATCGCCCGCAAACCTCTGCATGATATGCTGGGAGATGGCCTGCACCGCCACCTGAGCCTCCTGCACGCCAAGGCGCAATCCCGCCGTCAGTGCCGCCCTATTTAACCCTCCCCACCCTCCCAACTGCAATTGCTGCGCAGCAAAGATGTGGCAGCGCCACCTGAAAGGTGACGCTCGCGTCCTGCAGCCTCCTGCATGTCGCCAGGGAGGGGGAGCGGGGGGAGATTAGCTTGCGGGCGACTCGCACAAGCCTGGCAGGCAGGCGGGCAGGGATGTGGAGGCGCCCGGCACCCGGCGCCCTGCGCACCGCTCTGCGATGGAAACCTCCAGCTCATCCAGCAGCTCCTCCAGCGCCTCCGTGTCGCGCTATTGCCGTGATGGGACAGCGGGAGACAGCGGGAGCGGGAGAGGCACTCAGCAAAAGGGAATGGTTGGGGGGGAGGGGGTGTGGGGATTGGGGCACTGCGCAAGGAGATGTATGGCCTGTGGACGTGAGAATAAGACAGTACAACCACATGTAGACCGTGCACATACGCTATGGTATGGTTAAACGCGCCCGGCTCTGAGGCCCAAGGGTGGCTGCAGGGCATCAGCCGGCCCCAATTGGGTGCCTGGCTGTAGCCCTGGGCGCGCACATAAACATAGACATACATCACTCGGACGTACAGCGGGCGGACAAATAGACAGTGGGGGAGATGGAGCCACCTGCATGGCATCCTCCGGCGAGGACTGGCCGGCGGAGGCGGCGGCGGCGGCGTCTTGCTCGCCGGGAGGGGAGTGACCAGCGGCAGCGCCACCTCCGGGGGTCAGGCTGCGCATGCGGCGGGGTCAGGTTGCGGATAGGTCAGGTCAGCGGGGTCAGGTTGCCGGATTGGGCCGGAAGGGGTGCAGGGGAACGGATGGGTTGGGGAGGGGGGGGGGGGGGGGGGGGGGGCTATGTCGGCCATCGGGCAGGGGGGAATGGACGACCTAAAAGTTAGAGGTGGATTTCGGAGAGACCAATGACAATGATCGATGTGCTTGCGGCGAAACAGATAGGGCTGCACGCAGCCTGAGGGCACAGGGTCGCCAGGGAGCACGTTCTGCACACACTCCAACACCCAGCTTGCGTGTAGGTATCCCTGTGCGATCTACATGGTTTAGGGGTGCGGTGTGCTGCTGGAGTACGGCAAACTACTGTCTGAGGCCCTCCCGTTGTTATTCATTTATGTGTATGCACTAGGGGAGGTGCAATCTCCTGTGACTTCTTCATGACATTAAATGCCTCAGGGGGCATGTGGGGCATGTACATGACCGTATGCCCCATATGCTGGCCCCAGTAATAGCCGATTATGTCAATACACCTACAGTCCGCGATATCTCCTACTGAAGAACCACCGGGGACCCCGTGCTGAAGTACTCGCGCGGAATAGCGCGGAACAATGTAATCGCAGCCCTTGTATGCCACTGTTACACTTATTACCTTTTGTTACATTGTACCGTCATCGTTCCATTACGCGTCTGTACGGCTGCATACGAGGGCTAGGAGTATCATGTTCCGCGCTATTCCGAGTGCGTGCTCTCTTAAGCAAGGGGTCCTAGAACCCCTGGCGTTCCTTCAGTACCAGGTAGGGAATATATCAGACTGACTTGGCGATACCCCGCCACGCATCACTGCTATATGAAATTTATAAGTTTCAAACAGTGCCTGTACTTGACAGTACATCAATAGTTCAGCATAAGTTGGACTCTAGATAGTGGACCCCCGCACGTGCGGGGGGGGGCGGGGGGGGGGGGAGGGGGGGGGGGGGGGAGGGTGCCACCTGCTGGGCTGCTTGGCGGCGGTGGTGAGCTCCTTGAGGCCGAGCACCAACGCGTTGCTCACGCTCAGCATGTCCTTCAGCTGCTGCATGCAGCCCTCGAGCTCGGTGATGCCCTGGCAGGCGTGGTTGAAGGCCATGTACTGGTCGTGCACGGTCGCGCGCACCTGCGGAAGGGGCGGCATTAAATGATAATAAGCGCCCCGTAAATAATCGCCTGGTGGCGCCATCATAGGTCGAGCTGAAGCGGGCCGGGGGCAGCTACCCCAAGCGTGACCCCACGGCCACGCGGTTCTCAACGCCCCAATGGAGGTGCGGCATCCCGGGCGGCTGGAGGACGACAGTGACGGATCCCAACGACAGCATGGGGACAAGCACTTGACCACGATGAGAGTGTCACAGACAAGCCGGGGACGAGACGCCCCCGCGCAGCGCAGACGCTGTTAAAACCCATACAGCGGCATAGAGAGCCCCTTCCGTACTCTGCTCATAATAGGGCGTGGGTGTATGGCTTCCCGTCAATACGTTAAGGCGATGCTCAGGCGCTGTTCGAGGTACAGCCGGACAGCTCACAGCGCCGCAATGAAGCAGCTTTCAAGTGCACATAGATTACCACATTTTTCATTCAACTGTTCCACATAACATAGGCATTACAACTATGACAGGAAAACTGCACAGAGCCTGAGCGTCCTTCGTCGGGGGGTCGTGTGACAGGCGCAGAAATCTTTGAATTGAAAAAGCACATATATATTGAAAAAGTCTAAAAGCAACTATACATATATGATCAAATATTTAGCTATTCTGACGACATTCATTTTTGATTTGGATTTATTCTATGGTTGATTCTCGATTTTTTTGTCAAAACATTAAATGGTTCAAGCCGTGTATGTTACGGAAACCAGACGTGTTACGGACGGGTGTAGTAAGTGTCCCATGTCGAAGTATTTCACCGTGCTACTGGCTGAATGAGCTCAAGCTGCGGATTGCTGGGCCGTAGTTATGTCCAGATGGGTCTGCCAAAGCATCATATGATACATGGTACTCCAACCAACGATTCCCCGTTTTCACGGCCCATGGTCCATGGTGGTTATCCGGGTGGGGGCACCCGCAACGACTCGACGTGGATCAGCAGGTACGTGAACGGCCAAACGCGCCATCGAGCAAGAGCATGACCCCGCCGCACCTCCTCCGCGCACTCCGAGTCGAGCGCGATGAGGTCGGAGCGCAGCATGGCGACGCCCTTCTCCTTGAGCGCGCCAAAGTGGGCGCGCGTGAAGACGTCCACGTCGAAGAAGTCCATCTGCGCTGAGCGCCGCCGCGCTGCCCGCTCAGCACGTGCACCGACATAGGCATTTGTAGGGTTTGAAATTTCAAAACGCGAAAAACATAAACCCTCATGAAGCCTTAATAAAGATGGATAGGAAGGGGGGAGGGGGGGCTCAAACAGTTCTTGAGTTCAAACTTGTAGAGTTCAGGATTTTGAAGGTTTGTGGATCTTAGGGTTTCAGAATGTTTATACCCTTTAAGACCCTGAACGGGACAAACAGGGGGGGGGGGGGGGGGGGGGACCTCGAACATGGCCAGCTTGTCGGCGCGGGAGCCGATGAGGTGGCCGTTCTCCGTGACCTGCGCGCCACCCTGGGAAGAAGGGAGGAGAGCGCCAAAGGAGGGGGGGGAGGGGGGGGGGGGGGGGGGGGGGGGGGGGGGGTCATCTGGGGCACCGATGGGGCGCGCCTGTGCAGACAAGGGGGCTTGCGCTGCGCATCCAGGCATCCGCGGCCAGCCTTTGTGTCTGCCAACGATTCTATGGCATTGCTTATGACCCCCTCCCCCTCCTCCCTCCTCTTTCCGCACCCTCTGGCGAAGAGGGTAATAAACATATCCGCCACTGACCTAAGCTGTCGCAGAATACGGTGCACCACAAAAAGTTTCATGGATGTTCCGTGTAAACATGCCGATGCAAAGCGGTTCACTCTTTCGTAGATCCGCAGCCACAATTCACCGGCACCGAGGCGCCGGCGGGGATCCATGTAGGCGGGCGCAGGACTGAAGGGCAGGGCAGGGGATGGCAGGGGGGGCGTAGCGCGCCGCCCCACCATCTCAGGCGCCTGGGGGATGATGCTGTCGTCCCGCCGCCGCCGCGTCGCGAACCGTGACAGCGCTGCCTCCACCTGGGAGGCCGGCAAGATGTGCCACCAAGTGACATAGTCTCAGCTGGTTCTAGGGCACACACGAAGGGCACGATTATTTAGGTGCCGCAGCTTCACGGGCGGGACGGGCGGCCCACGCACCCGGAAGCGGTCCCGCTTCAGGTTGTTTTTTATCTTCTTCTTGAAGGTCTTGCTCTCCTTCAGGCGCGCTTGCCTGGCTCCGGGGGGGGGGGGGGGGGGGGGGGCACCCAAAGTCGGTCCCCCGCGACCTCCCCCATCTCCCCCCCCCCCCTGAGCCTGCCCTGGGCCCCGCACAGATGGCTGGCACACTGACCACCAGTGCAGTTAAGCCCCGTTTCCAGGCAGAATCTACCCTGCCTCCGTGGCCTGTCCTGTCCGCACCCCCCCCCCCCCCCCCCCCCCCCCAACGTCCTCCTACCTGCTGCCTGCTGCCGGTGCCGTGCTGTCACGCAGGACGGCCGCCCCCCGCGGTCGGCGGCGCCCTCTGCCTCCCTGTCGGAGGAACCACCCCTTCCCCCCCTAGTCTCACAAAGCCCCCCCCCCCCCCCCCCCCCCCCCCCCCCCTCCTCACACACACAAGCCATAACACCACGCTAACTCGCCAACGACGCATGAACTCCAGGAGGTGCCAGGATGTCGGGGGGGGGGACACCGCCCCTCGTCTGCACAGTGCAGGCAGCCCGCACAGACCCCCCCCCCCCCCCCCTCCCCTACCCACACCCAGCCATAGACCACACCAACGAATCACATTACACGCACGCCACCACAACAGCTCGCCACCCCACTGCAGTTTGTGTGCTGCACGGAGCAGGCGGGCCGCGCAGCCCCCACCTGTCCCCCATCGACGGCGGCTTGGAGTCCTCCTCACTGCGACGGCGGGGGCGCGCCGAAGGGGGGGGGGGGGGGGGGTCTGTCAGCAGGCGCGCAGCGTGGGCGCCGACGCTCGACGAAAAGGGGGGAGCGCGGCACTCTCAAGTCCCAGGCCCAGCCTGCGGGCGGCAGTCGGGCGGCACCTCTCCATCTCCCCCTCCTCCTCCCCCTCGTCGTCGCTCGCGAGAAGCTCCTCCATGTTGACCGGCGCGTCAACGGCCAGCGCAGGCTGCGCCGCCATTCCCACCGCACTCGCCGGCGGGCCGGGCGCCACTTCCGGTTGGTGGATGGCGCGAGCCAGGTGAAGGATACGCGGGCCGTGAATGCGGGTATCGCGCCCCACTGTGATTGCGCTGCTGGGTGGGCGCTGTGGAAGTTCAAGTGCGCATCAGGTGCTGCACACACTCCTGAATATCAATACCACAGGACTATGGAGATGCTGGTACCATGTCGATGTAATCGATCCTACTTAATCCTTTATTCGCGATAAAATGTAGGCTTTTCCTTCCCCAGTACTTTGCGTGCATTCTCTTGACGAGCTCCCTGCAACCAAAAAGTATAAATTTATTCGCGATTCCCTGCGCTGGGCCGTGCCACCACAGCATAATTTATATATAGTATTCATCATTATTACTGGGCAGGTCCCATTAAATTTTGTGTTTTAGAAACCCCCCACCCCTCCGTTTCCAACCCCCCCCCCCCCCCTCTACCTATTTATGTTGATCTCACAGTACTTAGTAGAACATGCCCAAAGTTGCATACTGACTACCACTGGCATGACTTTTTTTTAATGGTTTCAATGCATGGCTGTGTGCAGGAGGGTGTTCCCTGCAAGCATAAAATGGAGAGGGTGTGCGGCACTTTTTGGAACCATCACCATATTAGCGCCTTATTACACTCAGCATCATGGTAACCCGACCATACGGTGGCCCTATCCACCCCTCCATGTAGTGCTATGATGCTGCTAAGTTGTTGTATGCCACTGCTATGTGTTGCTACTCACCGCGCTGCGCTGCCATGCCGCGCAATGCTGCATGCCTATCAAGTTCTCGCATCTTCTGAGCAGAGTTGGGCTTGGCGCCCCTCGTCACGAGCACTTGATATATAGCCGGCACGCTCACAGGTTTAGCAGAAAGGCAAAACGGTGGTGTAGACAGTGTGTAACACCTCATCTGTGAGGTAGTTATCCGTCTTCATCACTTGGACACCAGCAAAATGCATCATCAGTCGGAACCGTGTGGCAAGCGTGAAGGGGGCTGGGTTTTTTTATTACTTTTGTGTTGCGCGACAGAAGCGGCGCGAAAGCGACGAGAAGGCCTCTACTTGCCTCTGTGGAGCCTGGCCTTCCTGCAACTCCACATTCATGCATCGAAGGTGAACTTGTCGGTTGGAACGTCTTGCATCACCAACCATACCTTCTGCTTCTCTAGCATGCGGTTGATGTCGTACTTATCTTGAGGCTGGCGCCTCTTATTTAGCCCCAGAGGCGGTCCTGATGTCCACGTGTTGCACGCAGTTGGCGGGGATGTTGGCGTCGGCTCTCAACACCAGCTTGTTGTCAAACTCGCCAACCGCGAACTCCATGAGCTCGCGGAGAGTGTGCGTCTCCAGCCACCCCCGCTCGAAGTCGAGCATAGACTTGGCAAGAAGCCGGCCATCCCATATCACAGTGATCTCTAGGCTGAAGTCGTTGTCGTCAGCCATCTTGGCGAGGAGGGGTGAAATAATGGTGGGTTAGGGTGGGCCAGCGGGAGGTGTCTGTCCAGCCTAGCCAAGCGCCGTCCAAGGATATGCATGCGCGGATATAATAACGGCGGCGGCGGTGCGGGGCTGAGCCCCCAGCCGCTCATGCACCGCTCCCAGCCCAGGAGTACTGCTTAAGTGCGTGAACATAAAGTTGAAGCCACTTACAAAGTGAGCCCCCCCCCCCCCCTTTGTTTCTCCGGAAAGTAGAGTACTAAAACATAACATTAAATCGGACCTGCCCTTTTGTATATTCGCGTCATTATATAAATGTATTCGTCATGATATATTATCAATACGAGTATATATATTTTATCATTTTTCGTCCGCGCAATCGCGCGCGCCCGGGGCCGGATACACACTTTTCTACATGATTGATATACAGATTCAATGGACACGCCGATAAATGGTTACGTTGAGGCAGTGCGCACGGGCGTATGCATGTTGCAAAGGCTGCCCTAGTTAGCTAGTACGCCTTGGGTCAAATGCTGTGATAGTGCATGCGTTATAGACTCGATAGTGCCGCGATGAATCCGTTACCGTCCATCAATTTCATTTATGCCATAACAGTGGGTATGGCGATAGCGTTGCTGCAGCAAATCCAGAAATTGCGCCACCACCCATGCCCATATACGTAGCGCTAGCCATGGGCCACACTTGGCCACGGCGCACGGCGCGCACCGCGTGACCCGACTTTTCAGTACCTCGTATACACTACAGGTGGGCCCCGAAAAAGCCCTTCTGCCGACACTGCACTGTCGGCCCACTTACAGCACCCGTCACAACCCTGACGCCCGCCGGTCCTATGTACCCCCAATCCCACCCAATCTGCCCGCCCAAATCCGGCCTCCACGCCTCTTTGACCGACCTTTGACCGGTTGTGGTGCCTCCGGAGCTGCCCGGTATGAGGTGAACACCCCGCCCCTAGCTACCCGCATGCCGGTAGATGCTGCCCCACCACCCACTCGGCACGCGAGCTGCATGTCACCGTATGAAGTTGCAATCACGCACCGCTCCCGCTCAACGGCTGATGTAAACGGTCCCCACATGTGCGTATATGTTTTGTGCACAGAACTTCACGGGGGTTTGTGTCATTATCGAGTGTGCAGTCCGTCATTGCGTCTCGTTCCCGTGGCCGGGGGTTAACCGTGATGTGCCGCGTGCGGGTGCAGATGGCGGGCCGCGGCGGCCAATGCTGCCCCGTTTGCTTACACGAGATGAACAAGCGGGACGCGCCGCTCGACCCCGACGCGCCATGCATCAAGTGCGAGGGCCACCTCCGGCCACATGGTGTTCTTCTAGGGTACATGGACTATGATGTCAAAGCTAGGCAAGTGGTATACGACGTATTCGGCACCAAGAGCAGGGTTAATCCGCGGTCGCCTGAAGCTGCCGAAGGTACATCTGCTCCCGATGATGCAGAACATCATCTTCCCGCTCCATCTTTTGCAACGGTGGCTCGAGAACGCCATGGCGCAAGTCCGCAAGCTGCAGAGCATGCAAATGTCGGACGCCGCAGATAGATGGCCCGGCGGAGGTGCAGTTCAACTAATAGCCCCGCCGCAACATGTGGCTGAAGCTGCACCAAAGGCTAGGTTGGGTTTTTCACACCCGGGACTTGTTGCGGTCCTTTCTGCACTTCGACAACGACGTCAACATCCCGGCGGGCGAGCGGGGCTTCGAGAACGCTCGTCGCCAGACGAAGCCTCTGGAGACATGCACCAGGCTGGGCTGCCCATCACGCTGCTCCATGAGGTCATCACGGTCGGCGTAGGCATGCATCAAGCCGAGCTCCACAAGCTCGCTATACGGCTCAGCATCTTTGCCATCACCGCGACTATGGGCGATGATGAGAAGATGACGCCTCGGACTGCAACCATGCACCCATCGGACTTGGAGGCAGATACAGCGGACAAGGACCGGTGGCCGCACATTCTGCTGTATAAGCGGTACCTGCCGCACAACGAGCTGGAAGCAAGGCGCAGCATGCTGCGCCGTAACAAGAAGCGCATGGTGCCGGCCTTCAAGGACTTGCTGCTGGAGGGCCCCAAGTCGTGGGGTACCAGAGCTGCCATTGAGTCCATTGGCTGCTACACGGAGAGATTGCCACAGCGAGGCTTTCCAGTGGGGATGAAGCCCTTCATGCAGCAACCCAAGTGGGTATTGAGGGTACACGGCCTAAGGAACGGAGCAGGCGGCGAGGCGCGTGCGCGGGAGGAGGAGCTTGAGGCGCTGAAGCGTGAGCCGTCGCTGCTCAAGTACAAGTGTCAGTTTGAGATTGCATATCGCATGGTGCGCGCCCCAGGCCGGCTAGTTGTGTATGCTACAGAGATTGCCTACGACTTGACGCGAGATAGGCGCTTCAACGGGACCGACTTTGCGGAGGGGTGGTCACATGCGTTGGAGAGCGTGGACCAGCTCCCAGTTGTATCTAGCACTGAGTGGGAATGGCGGGACTGAATTCAGCATATGTACCCGGAGTAGGAAGCTTTGCAGATGAGAGATGATATCAAATCACTTACCCAGGAAGTGGAGGATGGGGAAGGTTGTCCATAGATTCAATTGACGTTGCTACTGCAAGGCGTCTATGTTGTAATCATATTGCAGCTCTATCAAATTCTCGTCTAGGCCCAGCACTTTCACATCATCAACGTGCTTCTGCACCCTATGCTTGCTCTTGTGCTCTGTCGTGAACTTGGTGCGGGCCACGCCGGAAGCGGCTTGCTTGGCTGTTGCCTTCACCGTGGCCCGGGCGCGCATGGCTGCTCCCTTCGCGGTGATCACCTTAGTGCGGGCTGAGAACGCCCTCATGGTGCATGCTCTGAGAATGCTGGCAGCTGCATGTTGCATCTGCTTGTTGCAGCGATGCCGGCCGAAAAAGCGCACCTATTGGTGTAGGGCTTCCAGTTCTTGGCTGCACCACTTGCCCAGCTGCCGGCGGATCATCCAGCCCAGGTGGACGGCGCTGACATAGATGTACACTGTCACATCCTTGGCCATCGTTGGCCACCTACACATGGGTCGGCCGTGTACTCGGTCCATGCCCTCACGCCGGCCCGTGCAATGGAGTTTGCTGGCGTTGCTGCCGGTTGGTCTACCGCCGCTTGCCCGGTTGGGGCTGGTCGTACGCCGGGAGGAGGCCCTCCGCTAGGTGCTATCACATGTCGGCCTCTACGTGGTCCCAGAACGACGAGGGGAAGCGGAGCCACACCTTGTGTATCGGTCGCTCAATGTCGTCGTCGAGGTGCGGCGCTCCGAGTAGGCGGGTGCTGGAGCAGCGGCGGCCCTGTCGGTCGAGGATCGTTGTGCCCTCCCCAGTTGATTGGGTCTGCAGAACGCTAGCCGTTGTTTCCCGGCGGGCCAGTCGCAGGATGCCGGACCCAGTGGTAGTAGGGAGGCTGGTGCCACTCGATTCGGTTGGATCAACGGCAATTTGGGGGGTCGGCGAGTCACCACCCGTACGTCTGTTGGTAGGATTTGGACTCCGATTTTGGGGCTGAAGGTGCGGATCAAGTTCGCCACGGTGCGGCCGCGCGACTCTTCCTGCATCGCTTGATGTTGGGCCACGAGGTCGCCGAAAAGTAGGGCCACGTGGGCGGCATCGTCCGTGCCGGCGGCGGGGAGTCCGGTGATGAGCACGGGGGATGGGCGCTTCCGTACGCGCAGATGCCCGCGGCTAGCAAGTTGGAGTTGGGTGCCCGCAATTTTCTTGCAGTTACAGACGTGCGGATCGTTGGCTGCTGCACTCTGCCGCGAGATCGAATCCCGGCCAAAAGGTACTGCCGGCCCAGGTGTCATTTTGCTCCTTAGCTAACATGCTAGGTCTGTTGGCGTTCGTGGTGGCTGTAGTATTGCCTTCCTCGGGGGGCATGCTCTTTACGCCAGCACTGTGGGCGCTGGCCGGCAGTTGGCATGTTGGTGGGTACGTAGTCGTCCGGTCGTCGGATGGTCCACCGTTTCGCAGGGGGATTACACTACCAGTACCAGTAGACGTGATGGCTCGCCCGGATTTTGTACATACGCAGTATGGTACCCGGTGTTAAGGGTCGGCGGGAAGGTGAGAAGTTTGAGCCGCACTCGAGCCAAGTGACTCGGTTGTGGTTGTAAGAAGCGCCGCACCAAGGAAGGTCTAAAAGAAGTATGCAGGGTAGGGGTATGGTCCGCACACGGGGCGTTCATGCCATCGTTGAGCTGCCAAATTTTGTTGTGCAACGGTCACCGAAAGATGATCTCGCAAAGCGCCAGCAGCTCCGACGGAAGGCGCCCCACGCCGTCACTCATGCTCACGTGCGCGCCCACGCCCTCAACCGCCACCGCCACCGCGCCCGCGTCCACGCCCGCGACGTGCGAGCGTCGCCGGCACCCGAGCAGTGGTTGTAGCCTTCGCGCTGCTGGCGACTGTCGCTGTCGGCCTCGAAGAGATGACGCTCTTAATTCCGCAATGCCCGCAGTCCGCCCGCATGCTCGGAATCCGCATCAGGTCGCCGAAAAACGCAGGGCCCAAATGATGTGCTGCAGGCTGGAAATGTTGTGCCGCAGTACGTTAAGCACGTACACACGCTGGATCTCGTTATGCCTCCGCAAGCAAGAAGGCTACACGAAAGCGAAACGCCTAGTCGATGACCCCGGCGTGGTTTTGGGCGCGCGCGAGGTAAGGGGTGAAGTATTGATTAGCAGCGGGGACGTAGGGCAGCAGCTCGTCGAGAGCCACGAAGAGAGCGACCGTGTGAGCAGCCCGAAAACAAGTCATCCAATAAACATACTCCTCATAGGCCGGCAAACGCCGGTCATTCTGCTTGAGGTAGTCGGTCGTCACAACGATACGCAAAGGGAAAAGCCAAGGCACTACTCGGCTGACCGGTCGAATGTCCTCGTAATCAGGCTCTGCTCGTTGCAGTAGCTCTGGCACCGCGAGGTAGTCGTCGTCGTCTCTCGCAGATTTTGCTCCGACACGGCCGCTCTGAGCTAGCTCTTGCATGTCGGGGCGCACTGCGGCTCTCTCGCTCCCTATCGGCTGTCCCGCGACTCGCAGCCCGGAGCCTTGTGCTCCGTCTCCATCGGCACCACGTTCGTCATGAGTCGTCAATTGAGCCGGCGAAGATGTGAGCTCGAGCAACAATGTAGACAGGGCAAGCACGTCTGCTTGCAACGATTCGAGCGTCGGCCCGGCGTCAGGGTCTTCTCCATCTGGCATGCACTGTGAGATTCAGATGTGACGTAAATGTGCCCTACTGGTGACGAACGACGACATACGGGGACGATACGGGACGGACGAGGGACGTGGATTTCATACCCAGTAGCGACGACTATCGCGCGCGACCTGTAAAGTACTATATGAATTTCTCGTTTCCATAATTTCATCAAATTGATATGCGCACGCGGGCTCGCGTGTCGCCCGCCGACGCGGAGCACCCGGGCTAAGTACAGGCGGATGTACGCACTCATTGCACATCGCCGCACATCGTTGCACACCGCTGCACACCGCGGGGTCGTTGTCGTCGCAATGCGCCACGCTGGCGGGCCGCGCCCCCGGCCCCTGCCAAGGAGTAATCACGATAAGTACTGGCACGGCCGACTCTCGCACAGCAATGGTGCTTAGTTCGCGCGAAGCGTTGCGGCACAGCATGCATGTGCCGGCAGGGTGCCGGGAGTGCGTGGCAAACCATGATCGCAGGCTGCCGGCATGCGGTCATGGCTTGCGCGGCAGTCCCGGCGGAGGTGTGAGCCGGTGTCGCGGAGGCGCTTTTATTACATTGCTGGGCTTCACTTCGCCGTTGTGGGCGGTGCCCACCACAAAACAGCTCCTGCCTAATGTTCTATACATATGAAATTCAGACTTTAGGGGGGCGGCTAGGGCACCTTCGTGAGGTCTGCCACAGTTGGAAGCCGCGCCAAGTGTTCCCTGGAAGCTGTGAGGATACTGTGCCTCCTTGGGCTTACCGTTGGGAAATACCCCTCGCGCCACTTATGAATGGGTTCCATGTGCGCAAGCCTTGGCGGGGAAGTCGCGGTCCACGTCAAAGGGGCATAGGGGAGGAAAGACCCCACGTGGTGCGTGCTCCCGGGGATTGCAGCTCTGTCTGTCTCCCACTTGTGGGCTTCCTTTGTGATGTCGGACAGGAACCGGCTGAATCTGTCCGTCTGAATCCATGTGTGGGTGAGGGCTTCTTGCACCACGCGTGCGGTCAGCCGCATGAGTTGGAACAGCGGGAACTGCTCCGCATGGGCCCCAGCGAGGAGAGGCTCCATAGCCCCGTCATCATCGTGCTCGACGAGTACAGCCGCCTGCTTCGCAGCGATCTCGAGCATATCCTCGGCGCCTTGCAGCCACACCGAATCCGAACCGCGGAGGTATGTGAGACGCGTATCAGCGTCGACGATGTCCCCGTCCAGATCGAGCTGATCAAGCAGGAAGAGCTTGTACTGGGCGAGCGCGTCCGCGCCGACATCCAGCAAAGTGTGCCAGTGCCAAGCGTGGCGCAGGGAGCGGTAGAGGGCCGGGTTGCTGGAATGGGTGGGAGTCCAGCCGCCGGGGAGATGGATGTATTCCCCTCTCATGTCCTCGTCGGTGAGTCTATTTTGTAGCGTGTTCTCCTCCACGCTCGCGTATGCTAGTTGGGTGCGTGTACAGCGCTCCACCATCCTGGCCCTTTTCTGGGGTGTCATGGATAGTGCCATGGTGGGTGGTGCAACTGGTGACACTTCGTCGCCTCTCGTGATTGATATCCTTGCGAAGCAGGAGGCGTCGCGCGTCCGTACCGTCGCGTCGCTGCTGCGTGCGCGATATACATATCGCGGAGTGGGCAAGTGCTGCCGTCGCTAGGTGTGCGTGAACATAAAGATAAGCGGCGATATACACCCGATATTAGCCCGGTGTATTGACGCATATTTGCGTAGTCGCAGCGCGAGTAGTAGTACGATGTATCGGAGCAGTCGCGATGTGCGGCACGACGTGTGCGGCGATGTGCGTCACGTTGTGTGCGGCGATGTGCGGCGCGACTGGCGGAGGTAGGTGGTCCGGTAGCTTAGGTGGCTGGTAGGCGGTAGGTGGTGTTCGTAGGTGCGCGTTTTAATGCAGCCGCCCTAAGTGCTGATGATTGTGTAACGCCCCAGCACGCGCATGAAGTACGGGGTCGCCTCTCGGTCATCACCGCCGCTCACCGCTGAACCAAGCGCGGACAGCCGCGCACTCGCATCTGTGCTCCCTGCGGGTGGTGGGCTACATCCACCCCAACTCTCAAACACCCCCCCCCCCCCCCCCCCCCCCCCCCGCGCGCGCGCGCGGCAGCAGGCATGCCGGCAAAGGGATGGATAGCGAGTGTGTCGAAGGATGGCGTGTACGCATGCAAGCACTGCGAGGGCATCGTGACGGGCAGTAGTGAAAGGGTGGCGCGAGACCGGCACTTCCGAAAATTCCCGAATTGTATTCACTCGTTGAAGCGTGCGGCTAAGTTGCGCCACGTGGCCGCCTTACAACAAGCAGCAGCAGCAGCAGCAGCGGCAGCAGCAGCAGCAGCAGCGGCAGGGGCGGCACCAGGAGTAGTTGCAGCCGTCGGAAACGCCCCGCCGGCGCCGGTCTTGGAGGACGATGTGATGGGCGTGGGGGAGGACCCCGTTGGCGAAGACGGTATGGACATCGACGCGCCTGCGTGGCCGCCGGCGGGCGTGGAAGCCGCCGATGAGGGCGTGATACGGGAAGGCGATCCCGGTGACTTCTACATGAAGGTCATCGCCAAGAAGTTCCGGGGAGTATGGCACTACGGCGTGATAACCGGCGTCGTTACCGAGTGGGTGTTGGAGGACTACGGCGGGGCGACCCAGTGGCGCGCTGTTTTCGAGGACGGCGACACTGTGGACCTTCTGCGTTCAGAGGTGAGTGGGCCCGGCCTGTGTGCTGGTGGCACCACTCACCTGCGGTTGTATGGAATCACACGCACCCGCTCGGTCGGCGTGGCAGGTTGTGGAGGCTATGGCGGCTGCCCAGGAGCACCCCCCTGTGGATGCGGACGGGGAGGCTCGCTTGGTAACCGTCCCTGAAGGCGATGACCAGTCCAGTGAATCCGAAGAGGAGGGCTGGGAAGGGGGGGGGGACGCGGCTGGCGCCGGGTGGACGAGCGATGAGGAGGAGGAGGAGGAGGAGGCGCACCTCCGGGCGTGGGAGTCTGCGGCTGTGCCGGGGTCCGAGACGAACGCCCTCACGTTTGCAGTCATGAAGTGCTCGGCCCAGGTGAAGAGCAAGAATTCCAACAACTCCGCTGACAGCGAGTGGCAGCTGTTGCATGACATCATGCCCGCCGGCTTCACCTGGGGTGGGATGGCCGTGCCATGCAGCCACAAGGCGATGCGGAAGTTCCTGCGGGTACGGCCGGGATGTCTGCCTGGGTGCGTGCTTGACGCGGCGCGTCTTGGGTGTCAGGCCCCTCACGCTCCTCGCCTCCCGATGCATGCAGGTGCCTGATACATCTAGATATGTCCGGCACATGTGCCCCAAGGGGTGCGTGGCGTTCAGCGGGGCGCCCGGGAAGGCTGCCGAATGGGCGAACCTCCCCGACCAGCACTGCCCGGAGTGCAATGCCGACAGGTTTATCCGCACGCCGCAGTCCCTGAAGCTCACGGCTGCACGGGTTTGGTACGTCTTGAGCGTGGTGGACATCATCAAGGGCTGGTTCCGAGACCCTGTGTGGTACGCTTGCTGGAAGAAGGGGACGGACGTGTCTATCAACGCCTTCCGCGCCTCGTCGGAGGCGGAGCGCCTTAATGAAGGCGGGCACGGCACCGGCCTCGCCGCAGGAGACTTCCTCCATGCCGACAACGGGATCTACACACTCACAGATGATGGCTTCCTGTCGCACCTTCGGGCCACCCAGTCTGTCACCGGGGTTGGGATCAGGTGTGAGGACATGCCGCCCCACATGCTGACCTCCAGGAGCAACTGGCACCCAGTCGCACTCATCGGCCCCCCGGAGCCGCCCAACCTGGGCAAAATACTGTTAGAGGTGCTGCACGAGCTCGCGGTGCTTGGCGAGCATGGAGTGAGGGTCACCCCCGCAGACGGGGGGGAACAGTTCGTGCACAAGGTCTTCCTCGGTACGTGGGTGTGCGACGCCCAGGGCAGACGAAAGATCTTTATGCGGGGGGGGCCTAGCCAGCTCAGAGGTTGCCCCTGGTGCCGTCTGAAGAGCCATGTGGAGGGCCCGGACGGCACGGTGAAGGTGGCGCCTGCGGGGTATGCAAAGGACGTCATCCAGAGGGTGGATGGCGTAGAGTACCAGGCTGTGCGCACAGGCGCGAGCTGCCTCCTGCTCTCCGGCGACCAGATGCTGGAGCAGATGGGCGTCATCGGCCAGGTACAGGAGGACTTGGCCAAGTCGGACCTCGATGGGGATGAGGTCGGCGAACTGAGCCCCGCTGCCCGGCGTGCGTTCAACACAACCCGGCTGGAGCAGGCCAAGCAGAACACTGGCTGCCATGGCGTGTGCCAGGTGCCTGTGGTCCTGGGCTATGTCAGCATGGTCAACCTCTTCCCCCTCGCGCCGGACCACCTGTGCTTTTTGGGCTTGGGGAAGGACTTTTGGAGGAACTTCCTCGACGTGCTGGGCCACGTTGGATTTCGGGCTATGAAGCAGGAAGACCGGCGCAAGGCTTTAGTCCTGATACCCAGCAACTTTGGACGCGGGCTGCGCCCTTCGTTTGCGGTGTCCAAGAAGTCGAAAGGTAAGCCCCCCCCCCCCCCCCCCCCCCATGGGCGTGGGCGTGGGCGTGGGCGTGACGGCATTCCCCTCCATGACTGCAGGGTCAGGCAAGGTGACGGTGCTGTCCGGCTGGGTCATAGAGGACTGCTGGCACCACTCGGAAACGTTTTCCCTTCTTACCGGCGGTCCGCTGTTCGAGGAGGCCCGGGTGAAGGCGATCATGACCGCGAAGGAGCTCGCGTCCCCAGCGGTGATGCGTGCGGTGTCGCAGCTGGGGGTGCTTGGGCACATGTACAAGCGCCTGCAAGGAGCTGTGTGGTTCGTCACGCGGTGGGGGTTGCAAAACGTGGTGACGGAGGAGGACGGCCCCGATCGCAAGGCGCAGGTGGACGCGCTCACCAGGGAGGGGAGGACTCGATACCTAGCGGACATCACCGTGTATGCCCGCCTGGCTGAGGGAAACGGCTTCGTGTCGCTCCTCGTCTCCAACTTGCACTCGGCGGTGTGCCGCATGATCCACCAGATGCATGGCTTGCGGGCACCCGCTTGCGGAACTGTGGATGGAGAACCTCATGGGCTTCTTGAAGGCGGGCGCCAAGCGCGTGCTGCCGAAGAATGTCTGCGAGACCATGATGAGGGACCTCCTTTTCGCGCAGCAGATCAACCGCCTGAAGGCGCATCGCCTCTACCGGGAACCCAACCCCAACAAGAAGGTCTCTCCCCCCCCCCCCCCCCCCCCCCCCGCGCCTCTTGCTGCCTCCTAAGCCACGTGCACCCATACCCACCCACCCACCCACACACACACACACACATACACTCACACTCGCACTCACAGCGACCCACCCACACACACAGGGGTACATGGCCCCAGACGACGCAGGCCCCGGCGCCGTGGAGACGCCCATCCGGTTGGTTGGGAGCGCATCCGCTGCGTGGGAGCACGCGGTGGACTTCAAGGACCATTTGGAGAAGCTGCTGGACGACGTCCGACGTACGGTGCAGGGCTCGCACTCGTATGCACCCATACTCGCGGGGTGGGGTGCGGTCCTGCCGGGCTGGAGCCCCAGCGGTGGCGCTGGGGGGCTCGTGGCCTACAAGGCGGCGTCGCTTCGCAACGGCGACAAGCCCCGGCTTCACCGGGGGGGGGAAGACGGGGAGACGTCGAGAGACAACTCCTTCTTTGTGTACAAGATGTTGAAGCAAGTCCCCGACGCCGACCCACCCCCCTACACCACCGAGGAGCTGGAGAGCGAGGAGGAGCTGCCAAGAAACCTGCTGGCGGAGCGCGAAGACGCCAAGTACACCACCATGGTCGCGCGAGCTCAACACTTCTACCTTGCCACGCCACCGCCCCCGCTAGGGGTTGACTCGGACGGCAGCCGTGGCAGCGCGCGGCCCATTCGGGCTGCATTGTGTACGGTGTGGACGCCGGAACGAGCCCACACTGCCGTGGGCTTGGACTTGTGGAGAGTGCCGGGCGGCGGCGGTGGATCCGGCGGGGAGGAGGCCCTTGTCCTACTAGATGGTCCGGGCATCCGCAAGGTGGCTGTTCTCATGGCCCCTGCCGACATGTCCTCCGCGAAGGCTGCCGACTTGGGCGTCGACGCCGGGGAGCTGCTGGTGGCGGGGATCCACGCAAGGTCGCAGGACGGTGCGCGAGGGGGGGGGGGGGGGGGGGCAGCGGCTGTGGGATAGGCGCGGCAGCGGTTGCTACCGAGTGAGGCGTAGCATCGTTTGCAGTAGCAACGCAGCCTTTCCGGTTGCATAGTAGTGTGACGCCGCCTGGATGTAACCCAGCAGTACGCGCAAAGTTCAAGTGTTACACGCCCGTGAGCCCCACCCAATAACAGTGCGCCCGACCTCACTGACGGCATGTCTCGCTCTCCTTCATCTCCTGGGCCGTCCGCCGCCTCACCCTGCGCACCCTACCAGCCGCGCGTGCCTTCTCGGAAGCCTCACACACGGCGGCGCGAGTCGCGTCGTGGAACGCGTCCCTGGCATGGCGGAACTCCGATTGCACCGCGGCCGTGGTCGGGCAGGGGACTGCCCGCTGATGGGTCGCCATGCATGGGTACTTGGGGCCGCACAAAGCCGGGGTGCCGTCGCAGCAACACTCCCAGTCCGTCCGTCGGCCGCAGTACACGCATGACGGGCGTCCGGCCAGGACACGCACATGATAGTGCATGTGGCCGCCTCCCGCCACTGCTCGTAGTGCTCCGGTCAACATGGCGACGAGCAAGTCGGCATGTCCCGCAGGTGGCTGCGGGGCGGGTGGCGCGAGCGCAGCCCCGCTCGCCTCGACAACCCCCTCATCCCTATCAGTCGCCTCTACCACGGCCTCCTCCGCCTCCTGATGCGGCGCATCAGGCCCATCGTCGTCGCCTGGCAGGGCGTCCCCCCCCGCAACGGCGCCGTCGGCGGTGGCCGACGCCGTCGTGGCGGGGTGCTGTGAGGAGGTGGCCCTAGACATAGGTGGGGCCGGCACCGCCATGTGTTGCTCCACATGCGGTGCGGTTGCGGTTGCGGTGCGGTTCCTGACGCGACAGCTCCGTCGCACAGGTACCGGCACCGGCACCCCACGCCTGCTGCGCTTACCACCAACCGGCATGTTTCCTTTGGGAGGCGGTTCATCCGCGTCGGAGGTGAGCGGCGGTGCCGGTGTGGGTGTGGATACTGCGCGGCCATTAGGGCTCCCGCCGCCCGCCGCGCCGCCGACCCACGCCGCGGCGTGTGCTGCGCCCCGCATAGTCGCCTCGAATATATTATACATGACGCGGGGAGGGGGGGGGGGGGGGGGGGGGGAGTCGTGCGTTTCGTATATCGGCGGAACGGCGTGCGAAGCTGCGGCTGGCGAAGGTGGTGGAAGTAAGCGTGGCGGCGTCGGCGGCGTATTACTGTGCGTGCATGCGTGCGCAACCCGGCGGCAGCAAGCGCCGGACTCGGCGTGTGCCGGCGGCAGAGCTACGTACGAAGCCATGGACACGGTACGGGATGCCAAGTTTGGTTAAGCAACTGCCGAGGCTGGCGGCTTAACCCCCATGTCCGGCGGTTGAGGGACGGAAAGTGCGTAGAAGTTGATCGGCAAAGCGGGCATATAAGCCTGGCTGTGCTAGGTTCCTATTAAGTAATGGCGGTTTGTGCTAAGTAATTCGTAGGGGTGGACCATGCAGCGCAGGTAGGGGGCGGTATAAATGAGGCCGGGCACATATACTGCTCCACGAAACGACACTGTCGCACGTGTAGTTGAATAGACCCCCCCCCCCCCCCCCCCCCCACCCCACCCCACCCCCCGCCGGGTCGGCCCGCCGACCCGCCACGGCATGTAATATCTGTCATGCATCGCCGGGGTATGTGTGAGTGGATGCCCCGCCCCCCCCCCGCCCCCCTCCCCCCCCCCATTTACACTTGTGCGCTCATTAATTTTGGGCTGGTTTCGGAGCAGTAGATGTACGTCTGTATATACATACAATGGAACGTAGGACTTGCGCGGATAGAGGCGGGGCTGGCGGAGTGCATTGGGGGTGCGTAGAGTAGTAGCGTGTTGGTGAGATTCGGGGTGCATCGGACGCCGGATGCCCACCCACCCGGCGTAAAAGACGCGTAATATTCACAATATATTAACACACAAATGTGTGAAAACCGGACATTCCGTGCCGGATGGATGGGAATACGGCATCTGATGCAGCCAAAAACCCCAGGGACACTCTATTGTATGCACCGCCAATGCACTCCGCCAGCACCGCCTCATTCTCTGTCGATTTCTAGAACGCCTTCACATTGTCCACCGCTAATTGCAATTGCCACCGTGTAATGTTAGTTGTCACTTTGTGCGCACACAACAACACTTACTACCGGTTCCCACGCGGATGGAGGCGGGGCTTGCGGAGTGCGTTGGGGGTGCGTAGAGTAGCGTGCTGCAAATGATTGGGGTGCATCGGACGCCGGATGCCCACCCACCCGGCGTAAATGACGCGTAATATTCATACTATATTAACACACAAATGTGTGAAAACCGGACATTCCGTGCCGGATGGGTGGGAATACGGCGTCCGATGCAGCCAAAACCCCAGCAACACGCTATTCTATGCACCGCCAATGCACTCCGCCAGCACCGCCTCATTCTCTGTCGATTTTTAGAACGCCTTCACATTGTCCACCGCTAATTGCAATTGCCACCTGTGTAATGTTGTCACTTTGTGCGCACACAACAACACTTACTACCGGTTCCGACGCGGATGGAGGCGGGGCTTGCGGAGTGCGTTGGGGGTGCGTAGAGTAGCGTGCTGCAAATAATTGGGGTGCATCGGACGCCGGATGCCCACCCACCCGGCGTAAAAGACGCGTAATATTCACACTATATTAACACACAAATGTGTGAAAACCGGACATTCCGTGCCGGATGGATGGGAATACGGCGTCCGATGCAGCCAAAACCCCAGGGACACGCTATTCTATGCACCCATATATTATGGTATGCATACCGCCAATGCACTCCATCCGTAACTAACCCCCGCCTCACTCCCAGTAGTACGTGCTTGTGCACACGCACGGAATGC